>SNQJ01S0189814.1:18187-31419 GCA_010110895.2 Picea sitchensis
TGCTTGCGCTATATGCTCTGAATATGGTCATTATACACACCATTTCCCAGCACTACCTCACTTCCGACAGACATTAGTCGCAGTACGCCAAAGCTTCCAGCACGAACCCAATCTAGCTACATCATCCATACCAAACATCACTGGCATCCATTATGTCACGACTTCAGTTAATGAACGTATGAGATGCCCTTGCTCTCTATGTGAATCCTTAGATCATTTTACATATCAATGTCCTATGATCATTGAATACAGGCAACGCCAAATGACCCTGATTCAAACCCCTGCGCCCCCTACAGAATCGATGGTTGACCTTACCTCACCACTTGAGATTCTTCATATCATTTCTCCTAAACCAGAGGCACTCCCTATTCTTTTGTGGTTCTTGAATGACTTATTCGAGGATTTACCCCCAAATCCCCCCAATTCTCCCATTCATTTCCCTACGAAAATTTTACATCCAACTACCACTGCAACTCCTCAGTACCTCGATATTTGGTTTATGTCAAGTGAACCATCACAATCTCATTGCATCGTTCCCCCTACTTCTTCATCACCAAAGGAAAACCACACAGTGACAGTCACCGATATCACTCTTTAGGATCTGTTGTATTCCTGCCAATTTCATTGTGACGAGGACATACTCGAAGAGTTAAACACCCTTGACTACCCATGGTATGTGATACACCACAGAGCGCTCTTCTTTCCATAGGAAGCCTCCATGCCTCCTAACCAACACCCCATATACGCAGTCGAAACCAAGGATTTTATCCCATCAGGGCATATCAACTGGTTCAACAACCCCATTCCTGCCCCTGATGCTTTTGAAGAAGGCAACATGGCCAACATTTCATCGACCATCAAAATTGATATTTCCATAAAAAATGGAGTCATCGAGGAAATCACCATTGGCGCCGCATGCACTCCTCAAGAAATCACCACCTATAAATCCCTCTTCGAAGAATATCAGGATATTTTTTCCTGG
The DNA here is from genome assembly GCA_010110895.2 of Picea sitchensis. Classification (NCBI taxonomy): domain Eukaryota; kingdom Viridiplantae; phylum Streptophyta; class Pinopsida; order Pinales; family Pinaceae; genus Picea; species Picea sitchensis. Next base: position 19,170 of record SNQJ01S0189814.1, read on the forward strand.
TCATACACAGAGATGCTTGGCCTTGATCCCTCTATTGTCAAACATCACATCGACACCTGGCTTGACATCACACCAGTTCGTCAAAAAAAATGACTGCTATACCCATCCAAAGCAGTGGCCATTAAAGCCGAGATTGACAAATTAAGTGTGGCTTGGTTCATCCACCCCATCGCTTATACCTTATGGGTTTCCAACCCTGTACCTGTTAACAAAAAATAAGGCACTATCCTTGTCTGCACAGACTTTCGCGATCTCAATCACACATGTCCCAAAGACAACTTTCCAACGCCTTTCATCGATCAAATTATCAATGAATGTGCAGGTCATGAGGTTGTGTCCTTCATGGATTGTTTCTCTGGTTATAATCAAATCCAAATCCACCCAGCCGATCAATACAAAACCACATTCACCACCCCTTGGGGTACTTTTGCATATCGTGTCATGCCTTTTGGCCTAAAGAATGTTGGCACAACTTTCCAATGGGCTATGGCACACATTTTTCATGATCTGGCTCATATCATCCTCGCATACTTGGATGATCTCACAACTTGATCCAAAAAACTCACCCAACATCTTGATGATTTACGGATCATCTTCCAATGGTGTCATCAGTACAACATCCACTTGAACCCCCTCAAGTGCGTGTTCTGCAGGAGCTCCGGGTGTCTTTTTTTCGATCTGTCTTTAGCCACGGGATCAACATCTCGTCATCTACATCAAGACAGTCCCTGGGACATTTTTTATCCTTAGCCCCCGGGGCACCATTTTTTCATACCCCGTCCAGGTACGCATGCTCATGTTCAAAATTATCAAATAAATGCTTGTATGTTCGATTCTCTTCAGATATTGTTCACGTCGGGTATTTGGTTTTCATGTGTGCAGGTACTTGGTCATCATACATCAACACAACCCCTTCAGGTATATAATCAACACTGGCATGTAATCATTCCCTCTGAATCTCAATTGCATCTCCAGTCACAGCCTCTGAAATTTGCCTTTAGGATCCCCATCTCCGACTCTACAGTACCGACACCTCCATTGAATTTTAGGTACTATTACCTGGTAGCACTCTCCCCCACATGAGTTGTCCCATTCATATCACCCTTTGGCACTTTGACACTCATGTTGTTTTTCAACCCTTTAGGGATGGGAGTCTCGATAGTCTTACATCATGTCGTGAATCAGCCACATACTCCTTCTCCTCATTTTGCTAGCTTTCCCAATGGACTCTCAGGTTATCTCTTCAAGGTTCTAATTTTTTTGCCTACACCTCCGCATTATCATTAACCCTCCATTTCATCCACAATCAGTTTTCCCCTCTGCAAATTTCCCTCCATCCCATCTACCTCATATAGAAACCCACCCATGGGGCCCCCAACCTCCACCAGTTCTCCAAGAACATTACGCCCTCACCGGCTCAACCATATGACACTGGGGCACCTGTTTCTGTATTTGTACACTCATCTTAAATTATTCTTTATATATTGTAAAAAGCCTTTGTTTCCAACATTTACATATCTTTTTGTCATCCCCTTTGGCGACCTTCTTCCCTTTTTTGGAAAACGCAACCCATGTTGCCCTTGGTTGGGGCACTGCTTATAATCTACTCCTATTGACATCATCCATATACTCCAAGTATCCCATGGGCCACTTACCTCTGCTCTCTTAGTTTGTCCACTATGTCCCATCTCTGGCACAACTTATCCCACGTCTTGTTTTTCCCCTGACACTTGACCTAGTTGAATGATTGCGGCCACTTATACTTCACATATACCCCCAACCAAGGGCATTCTTGAGTCTTCATACATCTTGAATTCATCCATGTACCTCCTCTAGTTCCTAACCTCACCTAGTAGATTTCACGAAGCCCTTTTCTTCTTGGAGTCGTGTCCCCCTTTTTTCGACATCAACACAGTTTCCAGAAGGGCAACAGTATCTTGACTCTCATTACCTTTCCAATGAGAGGTCTCGGATGGCACAGGGAGAACCACAATTTCTCCCTGCTGTCATTGACCCCCATAACATTCAAATTCAACACTTTCTCATGTTACGGTGGGTCTTACTTTGCGACTATTGCAGTTATTTCTTATATTTTCTGAAGACCTCTGAACTTGGATGGGCTATCAATGCCTACAGAATCCATGATACTTCTTACAGGTGTCACTTCCTACTGTTCATAGTATGTTCCTTCATAGAATTGTCTTCTGCCTTTATCACAACCACCCCCAAGGGCACTACAGTTGTCTACATCAACACACCATTTCAGTTACTATACAACACCATTCTTTTTTGAGCTACATGACACGAGCATGGGGCATGCTCGCCTCATTTGTACACAATTTATTTTTACACACCTTATGAAAGGTTGGGTTCCATAGGTTCCCTTCTCCCTCCAACGGGTCACTCTTGATACTCTCACTATCGCTCTCTCTTACAACGACACTCTTAGTAGAAGAAACATTGATGAATTTTAGCTATACATATTCTCCTAACCTCATCCATCAAGGGGCATATGTTATCACTAAAATTTCATCCACAAATGGTTACAGAAATCCAGCATCGTCAAACAGTTATGAGGTCACCTATGGACCAAAATTACCACAAAATCATTTCCAAAAGGTCCGAAACTATACAACCAGTGATAAAATTAAGGTGTGTTATGACTACACAGGGCGCGCGCGCACATGCGCAATCCAAAAATCCATTAAAAGCACACATGCACACAATGCACGACTGTGGTCGCTAAATGTTGTGCACATCTATGAATGACGCATTTATGAGATGGGTTGGCCTCCCACCCACTACTGATTCATCTTCCAAGTTGATTTGACACCCAAATCTTGGCTGAATCCGACTGGGTGGTTGGTCAAAGACCTAAAAATACCCTAAATAGCCTCTTTTCACACTACAAGTTGGTTCCACAATACCTCAAAGAGGTGCTATAAAACAAGGCCACGGGTGCACTTCATTTTCAAGGAATTCATTAGCAAAGTTATGTTGTTGCTATTCTCTTGAGGAATCCTCTATTCTCATCAAGAGTATACTAGCACCATTACATTGGGCAATCCATCTCGCCTCTTGAGTGGATTATCTTGGGATTCTTTCACCATTTCATTCAAAGTTGTAAGAAGAGCTTAGTTGTGTGGGTCCAAGAGCCCTCCCTTGGAGGAAGAAGGGACCCATAGTCCTCTTTCTTTTTGGTGTTTTCTTTCACTAATATAATCCTTGCCATTGGTTACATGAGTCTTATTGGTTTTTTGTTCTTATGTCCTTATGCTCAATAGTTTAGTTGTTCTTTTATTTCTTAGTTTATTTCTTAGTTGTTCTTTTATGTTTCTTTCTCTAACCCTTTTCCTTTACAACTATCTTGCTTAGCTAACCCAACTAAGCTTGTAAGCACCTCTATTTTTCTCATTTAGGTGACAAAAGAGGCACAACAACATGCAAAAGAGGAAATCATGTAAGGCACGCAAGAAGGAAAACCTAACCATGTTAGGGTTAGGGTTTTGGTAAGAGATTGCAATGGCTGGTAAAGTTGTAAACTAGTATAAATAAGCACCTAGGAGGTCTAAGTTGGGGGTGTCGTGTGGTTTTTGTTGGTTGGAAGTGGGTTCCAAGTTAATTATGAATTGTAATAAACTGTTTTGATACCTTTTTGTAATTTTTTGAGTTGTATAAGAACCGAGTAGTTATATCTTGAGGGTTATATCACAGGTTGAGGAGCCTGGTGTGATCTAGTTCACCTCACAAAGGTTGTGGAACCTTTCCTCATGATAGTATGATTGGAATTGTAGTGTGCACAACGTTTATTATTGTAGAAAACATAATAAACATACTAAGAAGCCAAATCAATGTGGACATAGCCCAAGAGGGGGTGAACCACAGTAAAACTTGTGTACTATGTGATGATTGAATGTCTGTTTACTTTTTGTTAATGGTTGATCATATTTAATTCATGTTAATGATTGATTTATACATATGTGGTTAGCTAGATCTATTAGAATACATGCATAGGATTAAAAAATGAATGGATATTAGAATAATAGATTGATTAATCAGTGTAAGGTCTGAAGAATATCAAGTATACTCCAATATCCCCACACTTTCCCAGACTGCAAGCATTTGAAATTTGCAGTCACCCATACAAATATCTCGGGTGATAATGTACAATACATTCTATCTGTTGTGCTTCCTTCTAGTTTACCAAGAGGGCCGATAGTTTTAGAGGGTTTTGTTGGAACCCTGTTCAAATCTAAACCTGGGTCACCCCAAGAAGCATAAAGAGAGAGTGATAACCAACAAATGGTTATGTTTCCAGCTAGAACTGCATGGGATTGAGTGGATGGGATCCATAGAAGAAGCATCTGGTGAATGAAGGTATAAAAATGGAATTTTCATACCATGTAACCTAATGAAGGCGGAGATCAAAAGGTGGTTGAAAACAAATGAGCTTGAATTTGTGTAGAAGGATAACATAAACCCTAAGATAACACCACACAAATATTTGGACAAGTGTGTTTTTAGCGACCTGTATGAGTGTTGGCCCTTGGTCATGTAAGTACGTGAAGATAAAGGAAGAAGAAGGAGAATGTGAACTGTGCGGAAGACACAGTGACTATTACTGGGTCGAAGTGAGAAAAAGAGAAGAAAATATGGAGCGAATCCTGAGAAAGTAATCAGTTGGACAAGGAGATCAAGGATGACATATCAGCAAGGAAGAAGGATTGTGGACAACTCAGCAAGTGGAAAAATCCATCCTTAGATGCTTTGGAGCACTACACGAGAAGCAAGGAAAGACAGGTTGGTGAAGCTTTGAAAATATGGATCAAGTTGACCTAGGGTTTTAGACACCTAGGTATCGACCTAAGGATGTCGGTAAGTGATTTTAATGTATAAATAAGAACCTATATGAGGGAAGAGGGTTGGTTCAGGTTCGAGTTACTCGATCTAGTTGTTGTTTTGTTGTGAGAGATTATGGTTGTGAGAGAGAGAAGTGCTAAGTGTGAGAGACTGGGTGCGAAGATCAACCCTGCAGTTGGGTGCACAGGGAGGGGAGAGAAAGAGAGGAGAAGAAAGAGGATATGTTGGCTAAGAGCGCAGGCAAGAGCTGTATGCTTCATCTTAATATATTATAAAGCATAGTTCTATGGACGTAGCCCTAGAGAGAGGGTGAACCACACATATTTTGTGTTGTGTGTGATTGGTATTCTATCTCTGTCATTGATATATTGTGATTTCATTACTATTTAGATTTGATAAGTAGATGTGCAGAGTAGATCCTAGCTGATAAGTGATATATGAATGTTGTGTTGTTCTTATATTAGATCCACTTGACATTTCCCTTGGTTGTAGACATCTCTGTCCTGCAACCCGCTCATAACTTCTTCAGGTGAGATTGCATCTACTTCACAGGTGTTTTTGAAAGGGCCAGTAGTTAGAGCTTGTTGGTGTGCTCTTGGAGTTGAACCCTGGGTCTACCTCTGTGCCAAAAAATGGTTTTGTTGTTGGGACAAGAATCTTCTTGAGGGAATGTCAAGGTGGTTCCCATCAAAGACAAAGACTCAAAAGTGGATAGAGGATCAAGAAAAAGACTTCGTTGAAGCCCAGAACAAGAACCCTAATCTTAGTACAGAGGATTGGTTGCAGAAATATATCTTCACTGATATACACGAAATTTTCTTTGGGGGAATCCATCAGGAGCTATACGAGTGGCTAGCTAGATTAGCAGATACCCAGTTTGAGATCCGATCTAGACCTCTTGTGGTTTGGACATCGAAGCTGATCAAGAAGGTCAAAAGAGTTGATAACACTGTATCACAAGCAGTATATCATTGGTTTGACAGCACCATTGGAGGGTACATCACAAATTTTGTTGTTGATAGAGTAGAGTCATACAGCCAAGATAAGAGATATTTCTTTAAGGGACCCAGAGGAAAATTTTTACAATTCCTGAAGTTGAGACTCAAGATGCTATTGCATGAGAAGAACATCTTGAAGATACAATAGATTGGTTGAATCTGAAAAGGATAATTTTCAATAATTCGAACAGCAACAACGACACAAAAGATGGACATACACATAGTGGGAAAGTGTTCAGAGAAGTTCATCTTGCGAACCTATTCAAGAAGAACTATGGAGATGAGGGTTTATATAGTGGAGAAGAAGCATATCTGACCAACGAAGAGCATTCAGAACCCACTAGGACAGAGGAAGGAAAAGATAAAGAAATTCGTCAGGATGAACTAGAAACTTCAGGAACTCCGCAGACTGTTGAAGTAAGTTCTATTATCCATCTTGTTGATTAAGTAGTATTGAGTAGTTAGAGTAATCCAAGCCACCAGAGTGTCTAGAGCACTGTCACTAGTAGTCCACCACATACTCGGTCAGGGACCCTAGAAAGATCTATGGAAGATGAGATGAGACTCCCTATCTTTTAGAGAGATGGATCTAAAGATCCTGACCAACACTGGTTCCTATGTGAAGCCATATGGAATATTAAGAATGTCACCGAAGAAGCAGTGAAAAGAACCCAGTTTAGTACTACCCTGAGAGATTGCACACTAAGCTGGTACATGAAGCTTGGCCAAGGACTTGCACAGCCTAAGCCACTGAATGAGATCAAGAATGCACTAATTGCAGAATTTAATAAACCTAAGTCAGAGTCCCAATGTATTACATAACTAAAGGAGATCAAGCAAAAGGTAGCCAAGCCAACTTGGGAGTTCGATATGAGATTCAAGACCCTAACAAGTCGACTTTTTAGATTCCAGATGGGCAGAACAAGGAATGGTTCATTGCTGCCCTCTTACCACACATCGGAGTTCCTCTGATGCAGCAAAATATTTCTTCATAGGCTGAGGCACTGGAGATCACCATGAAGTTAAAATCAACCCCTATGGGAGAATCCATCTCAAGTATGAGTCATATCTTGAGTCAGCTGACTAGTTTGTCTTTGCAGGTCGAAGATATGAAGAAAGACAAGGGAAAAGATAAAAGAGAAGACATATGATGTGTCATATGTAGATCATAAGGCCACAACAAGGAGAACTTCCCTCTATTCCATGAATACTTGGCCTCTGGAGCTCCGAGCCCTTTGACATAAGTCACCTTACCCTGGTGCGAGGTATGCAGAAATAGGCATCGCTCTGGTGAGTGCTATTACATGCAAAAATATGTTCAGACACCCAGAAATTTTTATTTCACATTCTGGAAGTCTGTGGGACATGATGATAGGGATTGTAGGGCTTATGATCTCATGCATGAAAGGTCAAGAGACATATACAAGATTCAAGGCAAAGTACAACAAGAAGGAAACCCTACGCAGTATAACTCTCATGGGAGAGGAAAATTAAATCCTCGCGGTGGATTCAGAGGAAGAGGAGGAGGAGGAGGTATGGTTTGAGGCCGAGGACAGGTCATATTTTATAACTGTGCATAGCCATGACACTTGGCAAGGGACTGCCAAAACCATTGCACTACTTGCAACTATTGCAACTCCTTCAAGCATGTTATTGAAGAATGTCCAACAATGTTGGCTAAACTTCAAGAGAAATGAGGACCTCAGCAAAACCCGCAGATATAATTGATCAAAGATGAACCTCATGGAGAATACCCTACAGTCGTTGTTATTACTAGAGGAGGCGCTATTACAGGAGACGACATAATGACCCAAAGGAAGACTACAGAAGATTCAGGAATTAAGACAGCTGCAGAGAAGACCCAAACCTTTGATGCAAAGAAAGAAAGACAAATATTTGAGGAAGCTAGAAAAGAGTTCAAAGGAGACCAAGGTTCTTCATCAAAGACAAGACCAGAAGTAAGAGAGTATGGAATGCCTCTGGCATTTGATCAGTCTGCTTTGCGAAGAGAAGGAAAAGAGGTAAGAAAGCTCATGGAATTTCTATATACTTGTGTTAAGTTGATTCAAGATGAGAGCATTGTCCAAGAAATACAAAATTTAATCAGACAATACGAGCTAGGAAAGATAGATCCCTTACTGAATAGGGCAGTACATCAAATCAGTAAGAAGAGAAGGACCAATAAGGAATTACATTTGAATGCTCAAATAGGAGAGTATGAGATAGATTATGTGGACCTCGACTTAGGTTCATAGGTCAATGTCATGATGAAGAAAACCTGGGCAATGATGGGAAAACCGAAGTTGATCTATTCCCCTATCAGGATTAGGATGGCCAATCAGCAAGCTGTAAGTCCATTTGGCAGATTGGAACATGTCCCTGTGGACATTGATGGAGTCAGAACGTTTGAAGATTTTGAGGTAATTGAGATAGTTGATGACAAATGCCCTTATCTTGCGCTATTAGGAATTGATTGGGCCTTCAATAATTCCATTGTGGTTGATTTAAAGAAGAGATGTATGACTTTTGAAAAAGATGGCCTTAGGGTCATTCCACCCTTAGATCCAGATGAAGGTCAGCAATGCACAGATCCCATCAGAGAAGAAGACCACACATATGAACTGGAAAACATATACAAATTAATATCCAGACATTAGGATTACATTAATCCCACAGTCGATGGAAACTTAAGTTGGTGAAGTGACAACGTATGCTCATCAAACTCAGAAGAAGCATTGGAGAATTGGAAGAATAAAATGTATGAAGTATCTACAATAAGATGTGCTAGACTAACCAAAGAAGTTTGTTGGATGAGCACAATAGTAAGTAACTTACCCACCTTTGATGGTCTAAATCCTTTAGAAACCTTCTTGTCGGACTTTGAAGAGAGTGTAACAATGCAAAAAATATTGTTGGTGATGGATGAGACCCTGAGAGAAACCCCAACAAGATGGTGGGGGGCACACAAAAGTAACATTATAGATTGGGTACAGTGTCATACCTTGATGAAAACGCGGTTCTCAGCACAAGTGGAAGGCTATGAAATTTGATACACAGGTCGAAGCTTCCCAAAGGACTGTGTGCGAAGTTGTGAGGAAGCTTGGAGCAACGTCCCTCAAGAACAATGGGTACACAAATTCATCAATACACTGGACACAACGGTACCTTCAAGAAGAGCTGCACCTCATCACTATAGATTAGAAAGGTATGACTCAGAATTTTGTAACTACCTTCTTATTTGAAAGTCAATATCCTTCAGTAGATAAAGAATTACATATTGTGAGACAAAAAGTATTCGAGGAGGCATCTAGCCTTTCTTTGGAACAAGAAGAGGACGAATGGACTGCGCCTCTCCTGAAACCACAAGGTTGTTACAACATCAATGTTGATGAAGACAATGATCCAAGGAAGGTGAACATCGCAGAAACAGAAGGCCAGAGAGATGTAGAAGGACCAAGATTTCAATTACGATTTATTGGACAGTCAATCAAGATTAAGAAGGTCAATATTGGAACAGAACAGACCTCGAAGCTTGCTAATGTCGGAGATTATTGGGATGCTTCTACCATTAACAAAATTACAGAGTTACTACATGAATATCAGGACTTGTTTCCAACCAGGTTCACCAATATGAAGGGCATTAAAGGGCCTATGGGCGAGATGAGGATTTCTTTAAATCCATATTCTAGACCAGTCAAATAGATACTGTACAAATTGAACCCTAAATATAAGGAAAAAGTGAAAATTGAGCTCGACAGAATGTTGGAAGAAGGGATTATAGAACCTGTCGAAGAGTTGGAGTGGATTAGCCCTATGGTGGTACAAGATAAGAAGATAGGAGAGAATAGGATATGCGTAGATCTCAGGAAGCTGAATGATGTTTTTTTGCATGACCCCTTCCCTACACCATTCACTAACGAAGTGTTAGATAATGTGGGAGGCCAGGAAGTATATTCTTTTATAGATGGATTTTTAGGATACCATCAGATTCAGATTGCCAAGGAAGATCGCCATAATACCACATTTGCAACAGAATGGGGACCCTACCAATATACATTGATGCCATTTGGATTAAATAATTCCCCAGCCATATTTTCCAAGGTGGTGGTCGAAGCATTCAAGGAATTTCTGCATAAATTTATAGAAGCATATTTTGATGATTGGACTATTTTTAGTTTATTGAAGAATCATATTGAATGTCTAAGGCTAATGTTGGATAAATGCAGGCAGTGTCAAATTTTCTTGAACCTGAAGAAATGTGATTTATTTTCACCATTTGGAATATTGTTAGGTCATATTGTATGTAAGAAAGGATTGTTGGTAGATCCATCCAAAATTGCCATTATAGTTTATCTACCCCCTCCTACTTTAGTCAAACAGTTTCACATTGCGTTGGGACACACAGGATATTAGAGGAAGTTAATTAAAGGATATGCTCAGATCATAGCACCTATGGAGAAATTGTTGAAGAAATATTGTCAATTTAGTTGGATAGAATAATGCCAATAGAGCTTTGACACATTGAAACAAAAAATGGTTACTGCGCCTATTCTGGTTTTCCCAGATTGGACCAAGGAATTTCATGTGCATGTTGATGCATCTTCCATTGTTGTAGGAGCTGTGTTATCACAAACTGGTGAAGGAGATATTGACCACTCTTTAGCCTTTGCTAGCAGGAAGCTATCAACTACTGAGATTAATTACACCACCACTGAGCGAGAAGGGTTAGCCATGGTATATGCATTGCAGAAATTTCGCTACTACTTGTTGGGAGGACACTTTAAAATGTTTATTGATCACTCTGCGTTGAAATAACTAGTCAACAAGCCAGTGTTGGCGGGAAGTATATGCATATGGATTCTTTTATTTCAGGAATATGATTTTGGGATCATAGTAAAGCCAGGAAGAATGAACAAAGGTCATGACCACTTGTCAAGGTTGGAACATGGTGAAGAGTCAACAAATTTGGAGGATGCACTATCAGATGCTCAGTTACTGGCCATTAGAAAGATTGATGACCACTTCACAGAGATAGTCCAGTTCCTGACAACAGGAATGGAACCTACTGAATATACAATTCCTCGGAAGAAACAACTAGTAGTGTGCGTTGCAGACTTCTCACTTATAGCTAAACATATATACAATATGGGACCTGATGAGATATTAAGAAGATGTGTTATGGAGGAAGAACTACCACTGATACTCATAAAATCTCATGAATTCATCGCATGAGGACATTACGCAAGGAAAGAAACTATGCAGAAGGTTCTTAGAGCTGGCCTTTTGTGGCCTACCTTACACAGAGATGTTAAAGACTATTCTAGAGCCTATGACGTATGCCAAAGAGTTGGGAAACCATCCAGAAGAGATGAAATGCCATTATCCCCATGCCATTAGACCCACATATAATCCTACAAGCATTCAAGAAATGGGCCATTGACTTCGTTGGACCTATAAACCCACCAGGAAAGCGCACAGGAGCAAGGTACATCATCACTGTGACATAATACTTGACCAGATGAGTTGAAGCAAGATAAGTTAAGGATTGTAGTGCAACTACAACTACGTGCTTCATATTTGATGACATCATAACCAGATTTGGATACCTCGAGATCCTTATGAGTGATCAAGGCACACATTTCATAAATAAGACTGTTGAAGCTTTAACTGAGGAATTTGCAGTCCGCCATCAGAAGAGCACACCTTACCATCTACAAGCAAATGGGACAGTGGAAAAATTCAACAAGATCTTGGAGACAACACTAACCAAGATTTGGAGTGTGAACAGGGATGACTGGGATCTAAGAGTACCAACAGTATTATGGGCCTATAGAACCACTTGCAAGAAACTGACAATGTAGACACCTTTTAAGTTGGTATATGGTCTTGAAGCTATTGTTCCAATGGAATATTTGGTACCAAGACTGAGAATTGTTTCCTTTACAGGTATGGATGACACTAGCATTGTTCGAGAGAGGCTTGCACATTTGGTCGAATTGGAAGAAGACAGATTTGTTGCAGGATTCCATCAACAAGTAGAGAAGGAAAGAGAGAAGGCCTACCATGACAGGCACATCAAGAAGAAGGAATTTAAACAAGGTGATCTGGTACTGGTATACGACAGTAAGTTCATGAAACATCCTAGGAAGTTCAGAACGCATTGGCTCAGACCATATGAGGTCTCTCATGTTATAGAAGGAGGAGTTGTGGAGTTGAATACTTTAAAGGGAGAGTGGAAGGAAGGATTAGTGAATGGGAGCCGGTTGAAATTGTATTATGTTAAGCCCTAATATTGGCTCATTGCCCCTTAATTGGGGCATATTAGATTAGTAATGCTATTTTATTTATGTCGGCTTTAGGCCATTAGTTGTAATTTAGATTAGTAATGTTAT
>SNQJ01S0189816.1:0-18176 GCA_010110895.2 Picea sitchensis
GTTCTCCACTTGTGAACCATGGGTTAGCCTCTCATATACATATTTAAAATATTCATCAGTAGAATATTTTTCAACATAGCTATCATGAGATAAAGAATATTTTTTAAAAATAATAGATGCAGAAATAGGAGGTCTAGAAAGCATATTCACAACCTTGTTGTTTATTCCCTTTTTGTATCTGATAACTAGATGGAATTGTTGTAATAATCCCATCCACCTGTAGTCCATTGAATACTGAATTTTGGTATCTGACTGGATGTACTGTATGTTGGTTGTGGAGCCTGATTATCTTCCTGATTCAGAGGTCTTTTGATTTTATCCATGTTTATACCCCATGAAGTATTTACACCCCAGAAGTATGTACACTCTTCCACGTGGGGGAGTGCAGAGGGGGGGTACCCCCTCTGTGAGGTTCGGGGGGGCTATCCCCCCGGCTGGGGGGTCTGGGGGAAAGTGGGCCCCTAGCGGGGGTTCAGGGGCAGCATCCCCCAATGGGAGTTCGGCGGTGAAGCCCCCGAAGGAAAAATTGCCTTGTAAATGTATATTGTAATTTCATTGTAAATATGGACCGTTCATTATAAGGTCGCAGATCTAACGGTAGAGATTACGTTAGGGTTTTTTTGCCATAGAAGGCAACCCTCTTTTATGAGGGAAATGTATTGCGACAATGATTGATGGCGAATATTGTATTCTGAGAGAGGAGACTGTGAGAGAAATAAGAGGAAGTTACAGCGGGTTTTGTTGTAGGTTGTATCCCTTCATTTGTTGGATAATAATAAAGGAAGGACCTGGAAATTTCTCTGGTGGACGTAGCCCACACTGGATGAACCACGTAAATCTGTGTCTCTCTTGTATTGTGTTTCTTCTGTGTTTTGTTTCCGCATTTGTTTTATTTTATTGCTCTGCGGTCCTGTTTTTCTAACACTGTAATGGTTGGTGATCAGTGTGTATGATTTTTTCCTTCCCTATCAAGTAGTGTTTCCATTTCTTCACGCTTTGGACCAACGCATACAGTTCTTTTTCGTATGTAGGATAATTACAAACAACCTTAGAAAAAATTTCATAATGAAAGCAAATGGGCTTACATTGTTGCATTAGGACTACTCCCATGGAATATGCATTGGCATCATTCTCAATTAAAAAAGATTGTTTTAGGTTAGGTAGAGCCAACATTGGTGAGGTGTTGATCTTTTCCTTCAAAGTGTCGAAGGAATTTTGTTGTGTTCCTCCCCACTAGAAGACCTTCTTCACACTTGTTAAATCATGCAAAGGAGATGAAATATAGGAGTAGTTAGAAATGAACTTTATCCAATATTGAACTTCCCATAAAACTCCTAACCTCTGTAACTGATTTAGGCTTAGGCCAATTTACAATGACTTCAAATTTGGAGGGATCTATCTTTAGTTTACCACCTCCTACAATATGACCCAAGTAAACTAATGAGGTTTTTCCAAATTCACACTTTGACAATTTTTCATATAGATTTTCTCTTTGCAAAGTGTCCAACACTTACTTTACATGCCTTACATGGTCTTCCCAAGTTCTACTAAAGACAAGAATGTCATCTAAGTATACAATTACAAATTCATTTAAGAATGGTCGAAACACATCATTCATTATACGCATGAAAGTTGTCGAGGCATTGCAAAGCCCAAATGGCATCACTAACCACTCAAATAGACCCTGCTTGGTTTTGAAAACAGTCTTCCACACATCATTTTCGGCAAGCCTGATTTGATGGTATCTACTGCACAAATCCAACTTAGTGAAATAAACAACATTATTTAATTGACTAAGCAAATCATCTATACAAGGAAGGGGGTATCGGTTTTTCACCATGATTTTGTTGAGAGCCCGATAATCAACACACATTCTCCATGTGTCATATTTCTTTGGCACCAACACAATTAGAGAACCACATGGAGATGAACTAGGCCTGATGACTCCTTGGTCTAGCAAGTCCTACACATGTTTCTTGATCTCTACCATTTCCACTGCTAACATCCTGTATATTCCCACATTTGGAAGAGGGGCATCTTGTTGAATATGAATCTCATGTTGAATCTCCCTCTTGGGAGGAAATCCACCTGGTTCCTGAAATATCTCATCACAGTTAGATATAACATCAATCATTTCATCTTTGTGAAAGGGATCACATCCTTGGAAAGCATCAGATGTCTCAGCATATTTTTCCCTCACAACCATGAGCACATTTATCTTGTTAGCATTGATGAGTCTTTTCATTTGTCCTACACTAACAATGGTTGAATTAACTTTAATATTGTGAGCTCTAACAATGTATTCCACTCCATATTTTGTGAGATGGTATTTGTTCTCATTTCTGAAGAAGACTACATTTCTATCATAAAGGTAGGGGCTTCCCAAAACTATGCCACAAATATCAAGTGGGACAACATCTAAATAAACCTCATATATCTTTTTTTTAACAAGATCGGTTATGAGGATTTTTATTGATAAGAGGCAGAGTGGGATGCCAACCCTTACATATTCAAAATGAGAGCTATTACTCGAGGGACCTGGACTTACAAGCAAACCAAAACAATCTTGAGACTATTACATGCCGAAAAGACTATCTGCTAAGATTTAACCATCATACTGGCTTGAATCCTCATGCCCTTCTGGAACGCGCGGGCCTGGCTCGGAGTTAACGGTCTTTCTTAGAGGCTTCAGTCGTGGCTTCAAAAATCTTGCCCAAGGCGTTAGTAAGCCCTTCCACCTGGAGTTCTAGAGCAGCCAACCTTTTCCCAAGGTTTCCCATCAGATTTGTTTCATCTTTCAGACCCGCTTGTTCCCATCAGATTTGTTTCATCTTTCAGACCCGCTTGGAGTTCATCAGATAAGTCGTCTTTAATGTCCTGCATTTCAATGGCCAACATTTCCAACTTATTCTTGGCAGTAGTCGCTTTGATGCTTTCCAGTTCGACCCGAAGAAGCTCGATCCGTTCCTGAGGCGAGAGACTCGGCTTGGACGTTGAAGGATTCTTATCCATCGCGCTGAAGATTCTGAGAAGGAGGAGGCCGAAGGGGGACAAATAACCAAATAGAATGAGAACTAGGGGAGCAGGCTGCCACTTAAGAAGGAAGAACGGAGCACTTCCCCAAGAATTCGCCCAGCCCGAATCGAGATGCGATCTCAGAACAGAGGATAGCCCATCCGGCGCGATGATGAAGGAGATCGGAATCCTTTGGTACTTCGATTTAGTCACGAGGGGTTGCAGAGCTCGGGAATCGGAGGGGTTAAGGGATGGCGTGAGAATAATTCTCTTAATTTACCTTTATTCGTCCTTTGCTCAAGAAGGCTCCGATATTTGCTTGAGCATCCGCTTGACCATTTAGATTTCTGAGCACGTGATGGATATGAAAACCTTTGAACTGACTGAGGAGGATGGCGGACTTCCTATACAACTGGGCTAAGGAACAGTCCTTTGTTTTTAAAATTAAGGTTTCCGTGATCCGCTTTGAATCACCGAATATTCTAATTTCAAGAATTCCCAAATGTAGAGCCTGATGGAGACCTTGCCAAAGCGCGAGAAACTCCGCTTGATTATTGGTTGCGTGTCCTAGCCCCCAAGCGTACACCGAGTGAGTGATGCATGAAGGGTCAATAATGATTCCCCCACCACCTGCCTGACCCGGGATTCCTTTCGAGGTCCCGTCGAAGAAGAGGCACCATTCATTGAGGGAAGACCTCCAAAGTAGAAATTCCTGCTCCTCCAATCTAATTTCCCAACTTCTAATAGGATTCAAAGGGGACTTAATGGTACCAGGGAGAATTGGACTGAAGTGATTAAGCCAAATGGATTCCTCCACCGAGAGAGGGACAAAGTTCATGAGGTTGACTTTCCCATTTAAAGCTTCCCCGGCCAGCCATTACTGCCTTTTGCTTGAATGGCCACCGGGAAGGCAAATCAAGCTTCATTGAAGACCCTGGGTTATTCCTTCTAACCAAATTTTCCACCGATGAACTTCTTCTTGGAAGCCACATCCATCAAGCTGAGGGAGGTGTTTTTATGCGCAGCCGCTGGGGACAAAGACTCAAAGTGGTGGAACTGGCCAAGGAGGGAAGGCGAGGCAACGCTCCACCCAGGAGGAGACTCCATACTTCTCTTGAGTAGCCGCATTCAAAGAAAAGGTGCTCAGGGTTTTCTTCGTTGGCTCTGCAAAGAGGACATCGAGACAAGCCTTCCTTCCACTCGAGACGTCAAGGTTAGAATGCTATTATGGTTTAAGGTCCAAGCAAAGTGGTCCACTTTGGGAATAGAGGAAAAGTTCCGTGACCTTGCTACACGACCGTGGTTTGGGAACCTGTGGAGAGTTTAAGGTCACTTTATAACCCGGGCCGGCACTGTGATAAAACACTCCAGGGGGATCCCCATCCTCGCTTGTCTCTGTATTTGGCCCCTACTGGGGCTTTCCCTTGGAGATGCTTGAGAAGAACCGTAGCTTCTTCATGGAGCTCATCCGGATAGTGCCCTAAATTCCACTTTTGCCAGGAGAGCTGGGGATCGTTATTCCAAAGGGAGATGTCCCAAAGAGTCTTATAGTTGTTGGCAGCGAGCCACTCCCCAATGTACTTAATGTCCCTGTATCCTTTGAGCGGGGGATCGCCAAGAATAGAGTCCTCCAAAATTCAAATTTTTGCCCTGCTTTCCTGATCCAAGTGAGATTGGATTGGAAAAAGGTAAGAGCTCTAAGGTAGAGGAGGAAGATTGGGGAACCTTTTGTTCCTTTGGGAGGCCTTTCTATGCAGCGGTCTCGATCTCCTCGAAAACATTTTTTCCTGAGGACTTGCTTGGTCCAAGTTCGTTTTCCAGTGATCATTTGCCAGAGCAGCTTGCAGTCCATAGCGAGGTTGTGAGCAGCGACGTCTCTTATGTTCAGTCCCCCTTCTAGCTTGGATTGCTTGACCTTGGACCAACTTATCAGATGAAGTTTTTTCGCATTGTTCTTACCTCCTTCCCACAGGAATATTCGCAACAGAGCATCAATTTTGTTTGTTATTGTTTTTGGGGCAATCAGGACTGAGCACTGGTAAATGGGAAGGCTTGATAGGACATAATTCATGAGGACTACTTTGCCGGATATGTTTAACCAATTAGCTCCCCATGCTTGGATTTTGTTTTTGATCTTATCCACCATAGGCATCCAATGAGCCACCCTGGCCCGGCCTTTGAAGATCGGGATCCCAAGGTAGTTGAAGTTATCCCAAATTGAGAGGCCTTCCATGTTGAGGATACGCCCTATATTCTGCAATTCCTAAGAGGTACAGTTCCATCCGTAGATCTTGCACTTGTTATAGTTAATTTCACTGCCGGAACAGCTTTTATAAAGGTCTAGTTCTGACTTGAAGCTACGAGTTGTTTTAGTGTTGGCCGCACCCAGGAGAAGTGTATCATTAGCGAACTGGGCATGACTTACTTCTTTGGTGGAGGGGGTAATTCGAATTCCAGGGAGAATCTGTTGAGGAGGCAGCTTTGAAGCTGATAGATCAGCACAGCAGCTTGGATAACATAAATCATAGGGGACATAGGGCAGCCTTGTCTAAGCCCCCCGAGAGGCTTGAAAGAAATTGGCAGGGCAACCATTGATCAAGGGGGCAATCCAAGGAGCTGGAGATGTAAAGCTTATCCAATTCTATAAACTTTGTGAGAACCCTAATTTCCCCATTACCGCGGAGCAAGAAGTCATGCCTTTACCCGATCAAAGGCATTGGATAGATCCAACTTGACCGCCATTCCTTTCTCTCTTTTTTTACATCTAGTGTGTATGGCTTCCTGAACTAAAATTATATTATCAAGAATTTTTCTTCCTCTTAACTTAAACTCCTCCCTTGGCTGGGATCAATTTTGGGAGGATTTTCTTGAGCCTATTTGCAATTATCTTGGATGATTTTGGCAACCAAGTATTGCATAGAGATATTGGCTCAACTCAAGTAAAGGTTCAGCACCTTTTCCTTTGGGATGAGGGTAAGGAAAGTAGCAATTGGTACTCCTCCCAATTCTATTAAGGCCCCGAGATTTCTCGACCATCTTGCAGAGCTTCATGAATGATATCCCAAAGACCGGGTGAGAAAAACGAAGCCAGAATCCTTCCAGTCCCGGGGCCTTGTCTGGATGCATTCTAAAAAACTACTTGTTTAATTTCCTTGTCACTAATCGGTCTGTTCAACATAAGATTCTCATCCTCCGTTATCAGATTTGGCACCTCTGAGATCGAGTAGGCAGAGGGTCCGTGTTATCCATCGGGACCGGGCTGAATAAAGGTCTTTGAAATAGTTGTGGGCGACTTCCTTTATGCTATAGGCGTCATTGTAAACTTTCTCCTGCAAATGGATTTCCTCTATGGAGTTATAATTTATCCTTGATTAGGTGTGCTTGTGGAAGAATGCGGTATTTTTATCACCGTCCTGTAGCCATAATGCCCTGGACTTCATCCTCCAATAAATTTCTTCATCTCGCAAGCTGCACTTTGCTTTGATTTTTCTGGCTCTCGCTGAGGAGGACAGCGATAGGGGCCACTTCCATAACATGTTGATGAAGTTCCAAAGTTTCCTGAGCCCTTCTTATTTCCTCCAGGGGAGAGGCTTGATCTTTGGCCCACAATTTAAGAGAGGCTTTGAGGCGCCTGAGTTTTTCCTCCCACACAAAGAAGGGAGAACCAAAGGATGTGGAAGTCCCCAAGATAGCTGGAACCAAATTGAAAAAAAAATCCTTTTGAGTAGGCCATAGAGGGGAGAACTTGAAAGGAATGGGGCCTAGCGAAGCACAGGAACGAATAGAGAGGGAGATGGGTTTGTGATCCGAGGTGTAGTGAGGAAGGAATTTAGAGGGAGGCCTTCAAACCCAGAGGAGGAAGCGAGGGACTGGATTATTAGAAACCCATCCAAATTGGCTATGTAATGCGGGCCAACCCTGCTTGTTTGATCAAAGTACTTCTACTCATTGGAAGGAGGTATATCTTCCAATTCCCAGTCTGCCATCAAGTCTTCAACAAATTCTCTGGAGGGGTCTCAAACAATAGACCCTCCTTTCTTCTCATGCAACAAGAGGGTGACATTGAGGTCCCCAACAACTACTAAATTCTTGATGAGATGGCTATTAAGAAATGTGATGTAAAGAGTCCCAAATAAATTTTTTTCAAGGTAACACAGAACATACGTTAAAGAGGCTTACCTGGCGTCCAGAGCCTTTGTGGATTAGATTTGTGAAAAGCCAATGCATTGTGCTTGTTTCTTCTGTGAGCTCCAGTTTGGTCGAATCCCATAAGGTTGCTAGCCCTCCGGAGGTTCTCTTGCGCCGACCGCTATTCCCCGTCCTATCTTTCCGAAAGAGGGGGTTTAACCTGTGAAGGTCACTTCTCATTTCGCCTGGATAAGAGACTGGCTGCCTCCATCCTTACAATGTCCTCGCGAAGGCTTCTTCTTTTATTTTTAACGCCTAGTCCCCAGCCTGAGACGATTAATGGCATATTCGGGAGGGGTCCATTCACCTCGGTGTTTTCCCCGTCTTTAGTTCTCGATCTCTAGTGTGGGGCATCTCATGGAGTAAAATGACGCCTAGGCCACTCCCTGTTAGCTTGCTCTTTCTCTTTCTTTTCACTTTCTGTCTCATTGTTGCTCCGAGAGCCTTTTTGGCTATCGACTTCACGGGTTTCCCATCCCAGATTCCCAAGGTCTTCAATGAGTTCTGACCATGTGCTCAAGCAGTTCTCGATCTCTGAGGTTTGATGGGCAGATTGGTGCTAGGGTTGGCCGAGGGGAGTTCCATCTCATTGGAAGTCAAGATTTAGAGAGGGAATGAGGGCCTCTCCTCAGTCTCTTGTGGAGGGCTTGGCCATCCTTTGAGGGTTCCCCGTTCCTTTTATTCTTGCCTCCGCATTATTCGCATTTTGCTTCTTTAACTTTTTTCCAAATTCTCTACATCCTCTTTCCCGCTAGGGTTGGATTTTAGGACAATCTTTGAAAATGGCCATGCTCCCCGACAGTGCCTACATTTGAAAGGCAAGTGCTCATAATCGAGCTTCTAGAAATGTGTCCAGGTACCAATGGAGAGCTTAACTGCCTCTGGGAGCCCTGCTTCCAAATTGACTTCCACGCAAATTCTAGCACAACAGACTGGGTCTAATGGTTGTCACTGGCCTATATACTCCCCAACCCTCCGCTCCCTATCCTTTGTAGAGATTCTGAGTCCCAGCAGTGCAACGGGAGGTTAGGTAACCTGTCCCACACCGGCACTTCTTTGGGTGTATCCATCATGGGGTCAAAATTCGGAGTCCACTTGTTCAAATATAGACCCTGCGAGCCCATAAAATAGGGGCTGTTCCTAAAAATTAGGTCGCGATCCTCTTCAGAAATGAATTCAAAACGAAATACCTTTCTCCGGCTGTGGCAGCGTGTAACTCCTTGCTGCATTTGGTTTCCGGGCCAGGTTGTATCCAATCATCGGAGGTTTTAGAGGACGGCCATAGGTCCATGAACTGCCCCACGAGACCACGATGTGCCAAAGCCAGGGCGATCTTCATAGGTCTCTCTTCAGGGAGGGTTATTTCTGGGATATCCTCTAGTTTCTTGATAAATTTCGGGATCGCTGGATCCATCGACTTCTTCCCGCAGCTATTAACCAGCCTAATAAAGGCCTCTTTGCACGGGATCAACGGAGGAGGGGCCAACGCCCCACCCCGGCGCTTCATTGGACCTCTCAGGCGACTCGCACTTTCAGAAACCCTAGGCTCGCACAGTCCGCCATTTTTTCATAAGATCCCGCATCAAAAAAATAACTAGCACTTGATTCCAACTACTTACTTTCTAGTTTCTGATCACTTTCTCCCAAGTGAATGTTTTCATTAAGTCTCTATGAAATAAACCTCATATATCAACTTTGAAGTAATGGAAAATATAACTCTACACTGCTTGGTGACATTTAGTTTTGCATTGTCGCGCACCCAACCAAGAGGGTAAGGTTTAGGATGAGGTTTTGTTTTTAAGCCCAACTTTTTAAAAATGGTTTCTGAGATTAAGTTAACTTGGGAACCTCGGATCAAATAGAGTATCTATTTTTGCAGTGTTTAGATACAACTCTTATATGAAACAATGCACTTCTTCTTCTTTCATTATCATGAGAGGTATTTGTAGAACTTGAACTAGCATGAAAGCAAATTTTACCTTGTACTCCAATAGATACAACCCTCATGTCATCACCTGAATCAGAACCAAGGTCTTGCTGCACCTAAACAGTTGTATGCTTCCCCTTTCCACCAAATCTCTAGGCTTAAGTTCGATGTAGCTTCCAAAGAATTCTCATCATCATGCCCATATTTATTGTAATGAGTGCAAGAGGGATTTCCTTCCTCTTTATTTTATTTTGTTGTATTCTTGTCCTTTATTTTTCCTTTGAACTTGTTTCCCTAGAAATTGGAAGGTTTCTTTGTATGGTCTTCTTCCTCTATGCATTCTTTCCCCTTACTTTCGTTGAGCTGTTTGCACACACACCTCATATAAATTTGTGGGATTAAATAACAATAATGTGTGATGAATGTAACTACGAAGTGCACCAATGTATTTCATCAAAGTCTCTAGAGAATCTAAAGGAATATTCAATGAAAGTGCATGTTTCCTAAACTCCTATGTGAAACTTTGAATACCTCGGACATTTACCCCGCCTTAAATTTTTCCATTCCATCATGGATTTATGAACATAAAATATTGGATAAAATTTCTTTTTCAACACAAATGTAAATTCAGACCATGAACAAAGGAGTTTACCATTATGTTTGATACCTTTCTAGAATTTTCTCCCACCATACAAGGGATGTGCCTTACATCCAAAGAGAATCCAACTAGATCTTCGTCTCTTCCTCTTCGATATGTTTTACATGGCAGTAAACTTCGATTTGTCTAATCCAATTATTTAAATTATTTTCACTAGCTTCTCCATTAAACATGGGCACATTAAATTTTACATCCGGGCCAATAATGGATTTTAGACGATGCAAATGAAAACTAGAATGATGTGAATGAGAGGAAGAGGAAGAAGATATTGAAATTAAAGATGGAGATGGAGGCTCGGGAAGGTCTCTACTCTTGGTCTCAATCGGGCTACTATCCTCTCCTTCTGCTTCTTCTTTTCCTTCTTTCCTTCTTTTCCACTCTCTCTCATAATTTGCAAACAATTTTTCTACCATGTCTGTCATTCGATAGAAATCTTGCTCATTCTCTGCATGAATTTCTTCATCCATTTTCCTCCTTCAAGTTGCACATCCAATCTTTGGGTTGAAAGTCTTGATTTTTCCTTCACCTTCTTTGAGCTTGGCACTAGTAAGAATTCACACTCGCAATTCAAGTCGAAGAACATTTCTCTGATACCAACATGATCCTCGGGGTCTTTTGGCCCAATGACCATTACGAATTACATTAGCATAAATAAAGCTTATGTGAAACATAAATAAAGAAGGCACAAATATGGATTAAAAAATGAGAAAGATGGCAATAACACAAAGTTTGATAATTGATTTCATCCCAACAATGGACTACGTCTCTAGGCCCACTTCGAAGTGAAGAGACCTTTATATTATCTCAGCAAAAATTGGCATAAATACATGGTTATACCTCAAAACTAAGCAAGTCCCTAAAGATTTTTTGTCTGGATGCAAATTTTGACTACACCATTGGATTCGTGTAGTGAGAAATCATGAAAAAAATGATCAGCTAAAATGTCCAATTTTATCAATGTTATTCCTAGGCCCCTCCTGGGCTCTTTGCCTCGTAATGCATGCCACTACAACCTGCAATTATGACTCCTCCTGCATAAAAATTTGTGCCATACAGACGGCAAGGTGTGGACCTCCCTTGAGCAGTTGATTAACTACATTTTGTGGATTACTGAAAGGGGTGAATCAGCACAGAGAAATAATTATTTTTAACCACAATATGCAAGTTTTATGTCAATGTAGAATTATCATCTAATAGTTGCAGAGTAAATAAACAACAATGAATGAGCAAACATACACATGCACAGTACAACAGTGTTTTACATAGAAATCCAAATCAGGAGAAACCACGTATCGTTTTTTCTTATATGTATTTAAGAATTGTATTCAATGGAAGCAACTAACTTCCTTTTGTTTTCCAGTTGCAAACTGGAAGTAGGCTCCAACTCCCTAGTTTATAATCTCCAACCCGAAGGAAGCTAAAACTACCTGAATTCTCCGGCTCCAACCAAAAGGAGTCTACAACCCCCTAGATTCTTCAGCTACAACTGAGGGAAGCTCCAACTCTACCTCTAGATACAACCATAAGGGGAGGCTAACCCCTATGTTCTATGGATACAACCGAAGGTGGTGGCTACAACCACCTATCCTGCTCTATCCAACCGCCTTGACAGAGAAGTAGAATGATGGGAACACTATCACACTATCACTGTGGAGATATAACAAGAACCTCGTACCAATAAATCTGCACTAAACAACATGTAACAACATGTACCAATAACTGTATAACATGTACCATACATCAACCTGTACCTCAACCTATAATTATAAAAATGCATCAACGATGCACCAAACCTCTACAAATAACCTATCACAATAATTTTTCCAACAACTCCATTCCATCAATATTATCAACCAAATCGCATCTACCTACCAATATCAATCGCCAAGACAACTCTCAACCATATGCACATCTTGGTGATATTATGCATCAACCAAGCATAACACAACAACTCATAATCATCACTAAGATCAATATGTTTAATAATATACCAAGACAAGTATATTACATCCAGCAAACCATGTCAACAATACTACTAACAAGTGCCTCCAACCATGTACCAAGTATGTACCTAATCATGCATCAAATACACATAAACTATGACTCATCAAGATAAAATTAAATATCATCAACTATATACCTCTATGTATGTGCCAACTCATCAACTACTTGTCTCTTAACTGTACCCAACATGTACCTCAAACTAAAATCCCTCATCACTCTCTTTATCATCCAAATCTGATTTGTAACTCTGTAACAAACCTCGGTGTATATGATCACATACCAAGAAAACCTTTCTTTAAATTTAACAACAAGAGACTATCATTTTCTAATTAAACTTACTTTTAGTCTCACATGACTAATTTTGGATTAGTCAACAACCCTAACTTGCAATAATCATAACTATGTACCAGAATGAATAAATATCCTAAAATAGTACACAATGTCTTCATGATTTGTACAATTCCTCCGTGGGGCTTCACTACTTTGAACCTCTCGTAAAATGAGTTATAGAAAATGGCATACATTGTTGAATTTTGGCTTATTCTAGAGGAACTTGTAGAGTTACCTGCACGAAATATTTGTTCTATGGATATAAAATGGTACAGAATACTATAGATCTGTGACTCTAACTAACACATTTGGTCTTACTTCTAGATTTGGAACATATGAAGAATTTATGACATTTTAACCTGAAACACTTGTTTTAGACTCACTTCAGATTCAGCCACAAACCATTTTTTTTCCACGAAGTGTAACTCCAAACTACAACGACCCATTAAGATGAAATTTTATCATAGCTACTTGATATGTTTCCTCAATTTCCTTCCAAATTCAATGGCCCGAATCATTCCATAAAAAAAGTTATTTCTAAAATGGTGAGATGACCTGTAAATAACATAAATCTTTAGAAAGCATCATCATAAATAATTTATCCTCCATTGAATTTCGCCCTTCTTATTTCCCACCTTCCCTTAAAAATTAGGCTTAGATATCCTTTGGTTACCCTTTCAATCACTGTATATCTCTTCATATTCACAAGTTTTATTAAAATGAGAGACGCTTTCCTCTTATTTATATTTTTATGTAGCTTCCTCAAGTGGTTATAAGTGGGTTACCTTCTAACCATCTTAAACCACTTTTTTTATTTTAGGGCTAACCCACTTCTAACCACTTCATCCACAATGAGTAATTTTATCCATTAAATTTATTCTTTAAATAATTTATTTTGTATCCACTTTGACTTATAGTACACTCATCACTTCACTTTATTATTTTACCTTTTAAAAATCTCTTAAACCACTTTCCTTATTTTAGGGCTAACCCACTATAACCACTTGTCCACTTAACTTAACCACTTCCATAATTAGTAAGTTCTCCATTAACTTTGTATTATTTAAATAATTTCTTTTGCATCCCTCTTTGACTTATAGTACACTCATCAATTTCACTTTTATTATTTAAATAATTTCTTCTTTGCAAACACTTTGACTACTTCTAACTTTTGGGGCTTCTATATGACTCATAAGGGTTCTTCACCACATGGCCATAACTCTAACTGTGATTTAGTTATGTGGATGTTCCACATACCACTCCAAAATGGCATGACATGTACATCCATATAGAATAGTACTACCTCCAAATATATCAAACTCATACCATTATCCATCAAACAAACTTCAGTCCATTACCCAAACCTTTGTGCTATCGGAATTCGCCACCTGACTAAGGTGTTGAAATAATGTAACTACAAAGAGTATTCCATTATTATTGTTATTTTATTCACAGGATCAATCCCCATTGTGGATTAAATCATGTCGGTATTTGTATTAGGACCAAACTCTTTGTGGATTGGTCAATAGACACCATAATAGGCAGAATAAGAAGTCGGTCTCAGCAGCTAATTAAGAGACCTAGAATATAATAAAAGGCAGGGTTTACCCACCTAGATAGAGAAGTCGGGTTCCTGCCAATGAAGAGACACTTCACACGCTTTAACTTGAATAAATACATGAGGCTAGCGGCCTCATTTGATCACAACTCACTTGCTCAGCTTGAGAGACAAGTTTTGATCCTACCGCAAAAAGAGAGAGGGAGAAGAGTACATACTTTGGAGAGGACTATCTATATTGGTTTGAGTATTCTTGACATTGTATTGGTAATTTTATGATAAGAAAGTTTTTATTGGGTTTTCTCCACCATGAGGGTTTCCTGCTAGTATAGCCAGTGTCCCTTGTGAGTGTGTATTTCTCGGTGATCTTGTTCTTATGTTGCTCTTATCTATTGAAATGCAAAAGAACTATAATAATGGCATAAACATTTCAACATGGTATCATAGCCAACCAAAAGGAAACATATTTCGCAAGAAAAAAATCGCCACCGCTGTGCAAGCATCTGTAAATTAGGGCTTTTCAAAAGTGAAACTTTTCAATGCCAAAACCACCTAGAAAGTTGCACCCTCTCCCCCAAGGATCATTTTGGCACTTAGGAGCACCTTTCAATGGATGGGATCTAAAGTGAAACCCTAGTTTCACAAAGTACGTAAAACCGTAAGCACCAAACTAAACTACAGATCAAGTTTGAGGGGGTAAATTTGATTTTTGGAATTTGACACCAGCTTAACTCTCATCCCATCGCATCTAGTCCCTGGATCAATTTCAAAATTTGAAGTTTGAAAAATTATGGTTTCTCATAAAACCCTAAGTTAAAAATTTCAGCCAGCTGCAAATGGTAGCCTCGTAACTACCGGCATTGCAGCTTTGCATCCATAGAACCAATTGCAATCACCCTTGAAATTTTCTCAAGAGTTGGCAATGATTATCGCCATACCAGATGGAGCTACTACCCTCGCAAATGCTATCGTGAGGTATAAAATTTACATATGTTTAATGGTTAAATCCCAAAGAGTATTTGCAGGAGGAGGGATCTTTGCCATAGATCCAACACATTTAGAGGAATGTTGCAACCTAGGTGTGATTATTCTAATATGCATCTATTTGTTATGAAATTATCTTGATCAGTAAGTTGCATGTTGAAGCTGTGATCAAATCATTAGAAGAATTAAAAAGTTGATCAATACAGAAAGCTTATCCTCTAACCTAACCTTCACAAGATAGTGTATTGTCTTAGTACAACGTATGTGTAGAAGAAAGTATTCGCCACTTGAGTGAAGGAGACATGGAAGAAAAGCAAGCACTTATTCTTGAGGACAAGGCTCTGTGTTTGATTAATCAAGATTCAAGGTACACATGACAAGTCGATGACTTTAGTTGAGATAGCACCGTCAGAAGTATTATACTTGATAGCATGTGAGAATATAGAGGTAAATACTTTGTCTAATATGACTAACACCTCTCTAGGAGAAAACCTCGTGTTAGTTTCAGATTGCCATGGAAGAATTATTTGTCACAACACTAAGAGAGTATTGAACCCATTTCGTATTGTATTACTTACATTTAATCTTTGCTAAAATATAAAGTAATAGCTCTAAAGGAGCTAAATTATAAGTAATAAGCTATTGTGATGATTGTTCATGCTATTGCTTTATATTATCAAGAAGGATATTATTCTTTGTTATTGTTTTATTGGCCTTGCTCTAGGTCACATGATGAAGCTATAGCTTAAGGCTTGCGTATGCAACGCGTTAAAGGATAGATCATAAAATGAAGAAATCATCAAGGAAGAAGAAGGTGGGCCACCTTGCTTCCAT
This sequence comes from Picea sitchensis, assembly GCA_010110895.2. Taxonomy (NCBI): domain Eukaryota; kingdom Viridiplantae; phylum Streptophyta; class Pinopsida; order Pinales; family Pinaceae; genus Picea; species Picea sitchensis. The sequence continues at coordinate 15,499 of SNQJ01S0189816.1, forward strand.
GACCCACACTATTGAAGAACTCATGTGAACTCTAGAAGATTAACTCACATCATCCACAAGGCGTTACCATAGATATGCAAAGTTGTCACAATTTTACCAAAACCTAAGGTTGATCAAGAAGGCATATGCAAATGGATGTGCTGCAAGGAAGAATATCAAGAACCCTTTTCCAAAGAGGGGCAAGAAAGCGTATATACCGAACTCCATTCACCCGTGACGTGTGTGGCTTAATTCCATCATCCTCCATTAATGGATATGTATACTATGTATCATTCATAAATGATTATTCTCATAAAAAGACTCGATATATTTGAAGTGTTCAAAGAAGATCATGAATTCAAAGCCTTGATAGAAAAACCTTCTATAAGGAATATTAAGATAATCATGTTAGATAATGGAGAAGAATACACATAAAAATAGTTCACATGAATATTCAAGTAAAGATGTTGGTATCAAGATCCCCAACAAAACAATGTAGTCAGAATCCAAAGAACAAAACCATATTGGAAGTTATGACGACTATGATCCATGATCAAGATCTCCTATGTGCTTATGGGCAGAAGCAAAGATGACAATTGTTTACATGTGCAGAACCAATTATCCCATAGCACACTTGGGCTCAAGACAATGAAAGAGATGTTCATATCTAAAAGACTCTAGAGGTAATTCATCTCAAAATATTTGGATGTCCAAAGGTTTATTCATATATCAAAGAGAAAATAAACAAGTTGGAACCCTCCGAAAGAAGGGAATATTTTTGGGAACTGTGAGGTCTCCCGCCTTTAATCTACATACCTGGTAACCGCCACATTGAGATCAACAAGGATGTGACCATTGATGAAGAAGACTTAAGAAATCAAGAAGATGCCACTTTGAAGAAGTATATGAAGAGGAACTCACAGCTCCCAGAGTTGAAGAATTAGTGAGGGAGGTTCCCGGAGCTGCAGAACCAGAGAAGGAAATTGTAACTTCCCCTGATGAGGAAACACTTGAAGACCATGATATAACAAAAGTTCAAGAACCTCTCAAATGACCTTCTCCCATAAAAAAGAAATCCTTTTTGGGCAAGAGAGATTATTCAATATGGAGAGAAGCATGGTGTTCCGGAAGGAACCTAGACCAGTGAAAATACCAAAGCCATTCTCCAAAGTTGACAAGGATTTGATGTATAATCTACTAAGATGAAGAGCCTACCCATTTGAAGAAGCCATTCAAAATAAGGAATGGGTAGATGCCATGACGAGGAATACCAATCCATAATGAAGAACGAAGTATGGGAAATAGTTCCCAGATCGAAGAATAAAGATGGGGTATCCTACAGATGGCTCTTCAAAATAAAACATGCTACTAATGGAAGTTTTGAGAAGTATAAAGAAAGACTTGTCGCTCGTGGCTTTTCCCAGGAGGAAGGCATTGACTATGAAGAGACATTCGCTCCTATATCCAGATACACTTCGATCAAGACCATCATAGCTCTTGCAACTAAGATGAAGTGGAAGCTGCACCAGATGGACATGAAGATAGCCTTCCTAAATGTTGTCATCGAAGAGGAAGTGTATATAGAGCAACCTCAAGGATTTAAGGTAGAAGACATGAAGTCTCATGTCTGCAGATTAAAGAAATCCTTATACGGATTGAAGCAAGCTCCCAGAGCTTGGTATGGCCGTATAGACAGTTTCTTGACGAACTTAGGCTTTACCAAAAGTAAAGCAGACTTAAATCTCTAATTCAAAATTATGGATAATGAACCAGTAATCTTACTATTGTATGTGGATGACTTATTCTTAACTGGAGAAGAAAAGCTCATCATTGAATGTAAAAAGAGACTTGCCGCAGAATTTGAAATGAAAGACCTTGGCCTAATGCATTACTTCTTAGGCCTTGAGGTATGGTAGAGTCCAGAAAGGATCTTCCTTAACCAAGAGAAGTACACAGTCAAAATCTTAAAGAGATTCGACATGCTAGAATGTAAGCCCATGAATACACCCATGGAAGCGAAGCTGAAGCTGTTGGTCAATACTTCGTCAAACTTGATAGATTCCACATTGTACAGACAGATTATTGGATCGTTGATGTACCTAACGAACACCAGACGAGACATTTGTTTTGCAACAAACACCTTGAGTCAGTTTTTGGTAAAGCCCAGACGTGTTCACCTAGTGGCTGCAAAACATGTGATGAGGTACCTTAAAGGTACAATGGATCATGGTCTTAGCTATGATGGAGATCATGACTTCACATTGAGTGGATACACTAATTCATATTGGGCAGGAAGCATTGCTGACAGAAAAATCACTTCCGAATGTTGTTTCAGTTTGGGATCAGCCATGATCTCATGGCAGAGTAGGAAGCAATCCAGTATTTCTCTTAGTACAGCGGAAGCAGAGTACATTGCCGCATGTTCTGCTAGCTACGAAGCTATATGGCTTCGAAAGTTGTTGACTGGCCTATTTAACTTGGAGATGAGAGAAACCGTGATTCTATGTGACAACCAAAGCTGCATAAAAATGACAGAGAATCATGTATTCCATGACAAGTCGAAGCACATAGAGATCCGCTATCATTTCATCCGCGACATGGTACAGAGAGGAGCCTTGAAGCTCCAGTACATTAGCACATATGAACAGGTTGTTGATGCAGTGACCAAACCTCTATATCGTGTAAAGTTTGAACACTTT
>SNQJ01S0189818.1:4891-27350 GCA_010110895.2 Picea sitchensis
GGAACCCTTTCCCCTACTAGCTTCTCCCTGAGATGGTTGTGGACCTGCCTGTGTCGTTGGTGATGAACGGGATGTTGCACTTGTTTCCCTTGAAATCCCTGTGGCTACTGTCCTTGGTGCAACTCTATTACCATATGGAGGTGGCCTTGAGCCCCCTCCCCTGGGAAATTTCCTAGGGGCCTTCCCCACGAATCCAAGAAGATGCGGAAAGGTCGGTCTCATACCTTTGGTTAAGTTCATGTGTTCCTCCGCATAGCGCACATTTTCCACAGCTTCCGCTACTGAAGACGGTTTCCACATCCGCACCATAGCCCTTATCTTAGGGTTTAACCCATAGACAAAGCATTCTGCCTGTCGTTGGTCATTATCCATATATGAAACATATTTGACCAATTCCATAAACCTAATCTCATATTATTCTAGAGTCTTGTTTCCCTGTACTAGAGCATGAAACGCTCCTACCTGTTTTTCCTCATAGTAAGCTTGTAGATATTTCCTTTGAAACCTCTCCTCGAAAAGTTCCCAAGATACGATGTCCGGGGTAAGATGCAGTTGTCTTTCTAGGTTTCCCCACCAGTTCAAGGCAATGTCTCTCAACTAAAAAATTGTTATCTTCACCTTTGAGGTGGACGCACAGTCACTTAAGGCAAAACACCTTGTCATGAATTCCAACCATGCTTCTGTGCGTTCACTGGCACGACCCCTAGAAAACTCCAGAAGTTTGATCTTTTGCAGTTCTCTAGTGATGGCTTCAGGTGGAGGTCCTCCCCTGAATCCCTCGACGCTTTAGGATTACCCATTCCAGATGGTGGGGGTTCCACTTCGATCCCTGCTGGTTGTCGCCCCTTTAAAGTCTCATTTATGGCCTCCAAAGAGCAAAGTATGAGAGCTAGTTCAGGCGATGGTGGCGGCGGTGCTGGCGATGTTTGCGGGGCCTACGACGATGCTCCTTTGCCTCGATTCCCTCAAGTCCTAACCATCCTGTATGATTTAACCTGCATCAACCAAAGTTGTCAGGGTGAGTTCAAGGACATTTCACATTTGCACAACTTAACTAGAAAACAGGGTTAGGCGTAAGTTTTTTTTACTTGTCTGTAAACAGACGTTACTCTCTTTAGGGGAGGTGGCTAGGTTGGGGTTTAAGCATCTAAGCTTGATGTCTTTGCCTAAGAAAAATATTGACTCTCTCGCTCGGTAGTTACGGTAGCACTGTACCCCTCTCGCCTATTCCTCTAACTTTCCTTCCTAGTGCGCATGCAATCTCCTTCCCGCTTGTCCTAGTTTAAGTCCTTAAACCTTCAATTTAAAACTAATTAACTAATTAATTAATTATTTAATTAATCTTATTAATTATACTAAAAGAATATACTCACTTACCTTGATTAATCATAATATTAACATAAACTATTTAATTTAATAGTTAAAGCATACAATATTTAAATAATTAAAGTTTAAGCAAAAAACAAATTTGGCAATTTTAAACTAAATCTAAGCAATTTAAAATTTAAAAAAAAATTAATTACATAACCTTTTATATATATATATATATATATATAATAATAAACAATAAATAATGTATATAACATAACTTACAATAACCCCGGATGGGGTGCCAAGAAGCCATCAGAGGACACGTGGGCTGCCGCCGGGACACAATATTAATGCATCAACCAGCGAGCTTCCCCTCCGCCATTAATTCGCCATGGTTCGCAGCAGCCACCACCACATGACGAGCCTCCTCGCACGAGGGAATTGTACCAGCCTCCAGTGCACCCAGCACCCAGCCTTAATGGATTTGGCGGTCGCGGTAGCCTTATGCATTATCATAGGGATGAATTGCGCAGAGACGCATTGGCTCCTCGCAGTGTTCACTCCAGCAGCGCGTCCGCAGCATACTCCATTGGAGCAGAGATTCAGAGCCCCGCTGAAGCTCTGGAGAAGAGAAGCCAGTTCGCTAGGAACCCTGATCCCTTCCAGGGTCTCCATCATGCCAAGGATAAGAGGAAAATCGCGCAGAGGTGCCACCTGGTACTTGGCCGAGTCTCGGCACCAGCGACAGAGGAAGTTCGAATGGGCACTAGCCATAGCATCCACTCGACATAGAAGAATACCACGAATGCCTCCCATGGTGTACATAGAGGAAATTACTTGGGAGGAAGCCATGCAGAGCCACCCCAATATTGAATTTGGAAAGGAAGACAAGCCTCCGCCCGAGGACACCCCGCAGAACTTTAATGCCAACAGCTCGGAGGACTTCTTCCCCACCTACTTTGTGGAAGAGGAGACCCCTCTCGATGCCACCACAGGGACGATGACGCTACTGGAGCAGCTGACCAAAGAAGCAATGGACTTCGGGCACCAAGCCTCCGTCGTCAGCGGTGGACTGGAACAACCATCCTTTTTCGAATTATGGCACCTTCCACTCATCTTTGAGCTCAGAAGTCTAATGGATGACCAAGTTTTTCGCCTCGCCAGGATAGACCAAAGGCTGGACATGCTCTTTGCAGCCCACTCCAAGAATATTCCACAGCGGCAATGTCCGATGTGTGCACAGACGTACTCACTTCCAGCAGGCTGGCGATAGCAAAGGAGCGAGAGGAAGCGCACGGGTAAAATGGTTCATTGATTCTTTCGGTTAGGGGTCCTTCTATTAGCTCTAGTTCAGTTAGCTTGCTCAGTTCCTTTATACCTAGCTATGTCATACTTTTTGAAACTTATAAGTTTAATAGCCCTGGTTTCCTACGGGCAGGGCAAATACATGTCTATTTTGATAACAGAGTAACACTTGGCTCAAGATGTCCAGCTGTCCCGGTTTCCTGCTTAGGCGGGATAGCTGGCATCACCAACAGTTACTGTATGATGTTTATGTTAATATAATAGGATCCACCTTTTTATTTAAAAAAATAAAACATAACTTACAATAAGCAATATATAAAAATAAATAAATAAAAAATTAAAAAAAAATATAAATGAAAATAAAAAATTTAAAACATTTTTTTTTTTTTTTTATAACTAAAGTGCGGGCACGCATGAAGCCCATGTGCCCCATGCTCATTTTCCCCCCATCTTTCCTTAACCTAACCCTACGCCCACTCCCGGGCTCTCTCTATCTTAACCCTAAACTTCCTTTTCTCACTCGTTTCTTCTTGCGAGGTCCCTAGCTACACGGTCGACCGCCATGGCCTTCTCTCATGGCTTCTCCTCCTTGTGGTTTGGGTGTTTGGTTTCTGGCTGGCGGAGGTGCTACGTTGAGCTTGGCTCTTACGGGCTTGGTGGTTGTGATGGGCGCTGGTTTGTTTTATTTCTGGCTTCCAATTTTATTTTTGTTTTCTGGTTTAGTTTTTTTTCTTCTGGACACGTCAAGCACAGTATAGATGACTCCTTAGTGTCTTGTCGCTTGGGCATTTGGTCTTGGCTTGACTTGAGTGCTTGGCTTGTGAACTTAGACCTTGGTGTTATGTGTGCAAACTTAGTAGTGTGCTGTTGTTATTTGGCTCTCGACCTGACTCTTCATTGTATGAGGCATGCGAATAAGTATCAGCTTTGCGCTAGTGCATGGCTTTGGTGTCTAATGATTTGGTTTCTTGAGTGCTGGTACGTGGCTTGGTGCATGGTCTGATGTATCATGGGCTTGGCATTGGGCTCTATGTCATGAGCCAAAGTCTTCCCACCTATGGTTTCTTCGTCCCTGTGGCCTGGTGCCTAGCGCAAATCTGGTTGAAAATATTGGCGGCTCAGCCTCGACAGAGGTTTCACTGCATTCCTACCCTCTTTCACATCGCGCAATCCTCCGAGAGTTCCCATGGCATTCACCCTTCTACTGCTACTAATAGCCAACACACCTATTTCAATCATACACTGCATGAATATACCAAACGAGTCTATCTGCCTTCTGCTCTATATCCTTCCGTTTTCTCCCTTACTCCTCATATTTATTATATTTTTTTTATATATCTATGGCGCTAGGGTTTGTGAATTTCACCTTGGGATAACAATAGATCTGTAGATACTAAGTGCTATATGACACTGTAAGTGCAGCTAATCCAGCCCACACCTTGAATCTTACCCATGGTTTCCATCCTTCGATGGGCGCATTCAGATGCTTCGGGTGGAGCTTTCGAGTTTATGGCTGGCTAGCAACCGAGAATCCAGATTAGAAAACTTAATAAAGTATTCAAGGTTATTAAAGAATGAATAGGGATGGGAATATATGCTCACAAGCCAATGATGAGTTATATTTTAGTTGGAATTACTGGCTGAAATTATATCATTTGATGACATTTTTATTCTGAGGCCTTATTATGTTCATTTCTTATTTGACGATGTATTTAGTTTCTTTATTGATTCGTTCTTTAACTTCAAAGTTTAAAGAACTTCATCTGATACTCAAGAAGCTTTATTGGGTTGTTTGTCTATGCAATATTTAACAGGTTCGTTTTTTTTTTNTTTTATTTTATTTTATTTTATTTTTTTTATGTTTGTTGTTTAGACTTATTTTTGCCACAACACACAAAAGTCAATCTCAGACACCTCAATTTGTCAGCGGCTGTTGTGGACTTCCCAGGGCCATGGTTGAACGTGAGGGCCTTATCAGGCATCAAAGTTTGTTTTGAACCTTGGGCTTTGCCAGCCCAAAATTAAAAAAAAAAAATCAATCTTTGAAATAAGCATGGAGATTGGTTTGAGCCATGGAGGGGTGGTGGGTTTATGTTATAACTATATTTGAAAAAGATGGTCGTGGTTGTTTCTTATAATCCTCCGATGATGTTTATGCATGGCGTCAATGGATTGTTTATGCTGCACTGATTCTTACTGTTGTTTGCGCAGTTGTTGTCTCCTAGTTTATTCCTGGAGGCTGTCCATGGGTTGGAAGATGTAAGAAATGATTATCAATGCCTGGGCCGAGAGGATGGCCTGTAATTGGAAGCCTCAAGGATATGAGTGTCGGTCTTGCTCACCGCAAGCTCGTCTGTCTAGCTCGTCTTCATGGTGCTAAGAATCTTACAGTGTTTATCTTGGGCTCTACTTCTGCTGTTATTACATCAGATACTGAGGTGGCTAGAGAGTTGTTAAGCTCCCCTCATTTTGCTAATAGACCCCTCAAGCAATCTGCGCAACAGTTGTTGTTTGGAAGAGACATGTGGAATGGAAAGGGCTTGGCACCTAGCGTTGGGCTTGCGTGGATTTATGTGTCGACTTATGAACTCGTAGTTTGTATAGTTGTGGAATTTATCATAAGGATGGTGATATTTAGGTATTAGGATGGTTTAGGAATAGAATACTCGGGCACACACCAATTTATTTATATATTCAATATGTAACTCTTTTTTTTTGTTTTTTCATCATTTTAATATGTAATATATTTTTTTATTTTTATTTTTATAATTTACTATACTTTTATATTATATATATTTTTTAACTCTAGTTTCTCCATACCATTAANTTTTTTCATTATTTTAATATGTAATATATTTTCTTATTTTTTTTTTATAATTTACTATACTTTTATATTATATATATATTTTTAACTCTAGTTTCTCCATACCATTAACTTACTTATATATATATATATTTTACATATATAGTTATCTGTTTAGAAAATCCTCGGCAAAATTGATATTATACCGTTTCATTTTTTTACCATGCATATTGTTTATATGTTTATATGTATATAGATCTGTATATAAAAAAAAAATCGTGTGATTGGCTTACAGGTTAGGTGGAGCTAGAGCTTGGCCCAGATTTTCATCTAATTAAAGGGTTTCAGGGTTTCAATATAACTGTTATAGAGTTTTTTTTTTTTTTTCAAACTGAAGCTCCGATACCATGTGTAAAAATATAATTTAACAAAGCCTAATAAAATTTGTAAATTTAAACATTAAGATTATTCATCATAAGCAATAAGAAATTTCATTAGCATTTCGACGTATAAGCAATAAGGAATTTCAATATGTAGCATATATGCAACATAAATTTAAATTTATGAACAACAATTTAATAAATTACATAACAACCACATAACCCAACAAATTCATGAATATAGATACCTCTGGTTGATGCTATTTTCCCAATATTTGGTTGTCCTCTCTGTTGCTTTGCCCAAAACTCTACCTGATGCTTTGACCATACCCTGCCCAAAACTGACTAACCACCCAGCTAACTAGGAGCGTCCTATCTGGCTCCCTAGTTCCAGGATTTCGTGAGGATTCCTGGTCCCCAAGCCCAAAACTCCCAGCAACCTAGTGCACCCCTGTAACAGTTCACCCAAACTCCAAACTAGAAAATATCCAACAAAAAATACAGCCCTCTCCTCCAATCATGCTCCTCTCCCCCAAAATTTCATAATCACTCCCGAAGGCCTCTGCCCAGTCATATCCTCACCATTCACTGCCTCCTCCTTCATTTAAGGCCACCCACATTATCCCCCCATTTACTACTTTATCCCTCCATTCAATACCCTATCCCCTGTCATACGTAAAGCCTTGAATTCTTTATCCAAACCTTAAATGCGTTGATTAATCAATTATTAAACAATTAATAATTAATTAATTAATTAATTAATATTATTAATAAATGATCTTTATTTAACTAATACACACTATGACAGTTAATTATTTAATTAACTATACTTGATAAACCCTATGCAACTATTTAACTAGGGTTGTTACACTGCGAAGCTCTGTCTTATAAGAGAAGTGGTTATTAAATGTATCTTGAGGATCTAACAGTGCTAAGTGCTCTAGTAAGATGTATAATCACATATATGTGTCCCAGCTAAGGTTGCAGACACCTGAGTCTTGCAACCACCCCTGCCTCTACCTCGGGTGAGACTTCATCTGCTTCGCAGGTGTTGTTGAAAGGGTCGGTAGTTAGGGTTTTTTTGGTGCATTGTTGTAGCGTTGAACCTTGGGTATGCCTCTATGCCAACAACATATAATGGTTAATATCAAATAGTTGGACGATATGCATAGATTAAAGCTTAGGAGAGTTAGCGAATGAAAAAAAAAGTTACAGTAGGACAGTATGTAGAGATTAAAGCTAAGGTGGGTTAGCGAATGAAGATCAAATCTAAGAAGAGATGGCGTGATGAAACTCAGAAGGATCGTTGTAGGAATATTCAACGATCATATCAAATCAAGACTGTTGATACTCATGCGCCAGATCAATGGCAGGAATGAATTACGTAGAGAGAAAGGAGAATTAAATAATTCGCTAGTTTCAATACCGCAATTGGTCTAGATCGTCAGATCTCATAAAGTCAAATATCAACGACTGTGGTTGATCCAACAAATGGTCATATTAATTTGGATTAAGTTGTGACTGTTGGATACGCAAGTGCCAGATCAGTGGCAGGGAAAAATTGTGGAGATTGGGTGACGAATTAAACCACTCGCAAGTTGTGGTTCCGCAATCCACATCGATTGTCGATGGTCACTCGACAATATATCTATGGTTGGAATAAGTTCCACTACCAACAAGCAGTTTCCATAACGGAACTCGATGATAGTCATAAAAGTCATGCTAGTTGAGGACCCTGCATCCATCCTTGATCATTGATCTGCCTTGAGAGTCTTCACGATTGTTGGATCACTTTAAGTGGAAGGATAGGATAAGCAGGGAAAAATGTTTGATAATTCGAATACCCGAATACCTGTTAGCCATTGGATCACTTTTGAGTGGAAGGAAAAGATAAGCAGAGAGATCTGAGATCTCGATTATCCGATTTTCCATTAGCCGTCGGTTGAAATTAAATGGAAGAATAGGATAAACAGAAAGATATGAGATCTTGATTATCCGAAATCTCATCAGCCATCGGATCAAATTAAATGGAAGGATGGGATAAGCAGAAAGGTCTGAGATCTCCACTATCCGAGTTTTCGTCAGTCATCAGATATAATTAAGTGGAAGGATAGGATAAGAAAAGATGGAGGGTCATTGTATTTAAATCAAGGAAAATTGTGAAGTCGAGATATCAAATTACCCAAAGTATCAAAAGCCGAAATTGCGAAGTCACTCTCAGTCATCGATCTGGGATACATTTCGAATAGTATTCTGACCATTAGATCAAGGAGATGAATATGTGTCACATCGGGAGATCTACGTCAGCAGACCATGTAAGCAAGAACATGTGACAAACCACGTCAACAAGGACACGTGGCATAGTCAGATAATGACAAGTGTCTAGATTAAATTGACAGATGAGGTACATGTAAATCATGAATCTTAGTGACACGTGGTTGCCACTCGGCCCATGCCGCATCATCAAGTGACATAAGAAAGTTACGTCACTCCGAGAGTTTGACTTCGAGAGTTTCACCACCAGCAAATGCCCTAAGTCCCAAAGTCTCAAATGTCGAAGTCTCGAAGTGGACATGAGTTGTCCAATCTAAAAAACACTTTGTGAGCATTATCAAATGTTGATCTAGTATAGTGGAAGGATAGTGTAAGTGGAAGTGTTAACTGACAGCAAGTGGTCTCCACCATTTTATGACTTACTTAGTAGGTGATCACTCTGGAGGAAAATGGAGCAATGATTATCCGAACCTCCGAAGTCCCGAATGTCGAAGTCCTGAAGTGGACATGAGTCATGAGATATGAAGAAAACTTCAGGTGCATTCTCAACCATTGATCAAAATATAGTGGAAGGATAGCGTAAGTAGAATAGTCGAAGTCCTGAAGTAAATGGTGGCCATCCATATCAATCCGTGATTAAGTCCCAGTCGTATGATTAAGCAATGAAAGGATAAGTGTAAGGATCGAATCTGACCATTGATTCGGTTCCGCAAAATAAACGTGAACCATCTGATCTGTTAGAAAGGACAAAGTCCTAAAGTCCCGAAGGGTGAAGTCCCGACAGTCATCCATTTCATCGAGATATTAAATCGTGACCGTTGATTCTGATAAGTTCTCAAGCACTTGTTTGGCCTAGTGTCGGGTCACCGCCATTGGTCATATGAAATAAAGGGAAAATATAATACATCACTAAAGTTGATAAGCCTGTGTTTTTACGTTGTCGGTCATATGAAAAAGTTTTGAAGTAAGAACCTCAACAAAACTCGGTTTCTGCAATATTTGCAGAGATATGGAATCAAGTTAAAAGGAAATTGATCCATACTTGTGATCGATTTACGAAAATAACTCTCACTAAGTTAAAAGAATTAACATTAATGGTTGAATAACAATAGTGATTTTTGTTAATATTAAAATGAAAAGGTGTGATGGTTCAAACGAAAGGACAAAATACATTATATTTCACACTAGTTTGAAGATCATATAAATGAGAAAGAGTGGTGAGAAGAATGTGTCTCTGCATCTCAGATAAGAAGATCATAACAGAAGCAGAGTTCAAGAAGAAGAATTGTTGGTTCTAAAGTGCCTATCAATGTCTTATTGAAGATCAAGAATAAAAGAAAATAGAGCAACAGTTATGAAATTTGACATGGAAGACTTTTGTTGAAACTGCAGTAGATTAATTGAAGATTAAATGATAGAAGCTAGAAAGCAAAAGATGAAGTTTGACTGCAGATAACGAGATAACCATACAAGCAAATGTTGTAGCAGACAAGAAGATAGTACAACAATGGCTGCATGAGTCAAATTCATTGAAGAGCAGAAGAGATTGAATTGCATTATAAAATAAGGGTGGTTGGGTGGTGTAAGGGAAGGTTGGAGCCTGCAGGGGAGTAGGTGCTTCCTTATCAGCTGTAGTTGACTAAAGTGGGGGTTGTAGCCTCCTACCAGTTGGTGCTGGTGAACAAGGGGATTTGGTACTTCCTTTCCAGTTGTAGATGACTAAATAGGGGGTCGTAGCCTCCTACCAATTGGTGCTGGTGAACAAGGGTGTGGGTGCATCCTGATCAGTTGGTGTTGATCGAAAAGGAAGAACATCTTCTTTCTATGTAACTTGTAAGAAAATGAATTTTGTAGTTAATAGAAAAGTGTTGGTTGTTTTCCCTGTTGGATTCCACGATAGAATCTTGTTTCATAAGAGTTTTTTGTTCGTCATATATTTCTTAATTGAATAATTATTATGTGTGCTTAGTATTGAAGGAATTAATAATAAAAAGAAGGCAATACTGATTCACCCCCCCGGTCTCAGTATTGTTGGATATTCCAACAATTGGTATCAGATCAAGGTTCCTTTAAGAACAGTCTAACAAACTAAAAGGAAGATCAAATTAAGCACACATGGATGGACAAAATATTTACACTGAGAATGGAACTCCAATACCTGGAAGAGAAGAATACATATTTTGGAGTACAAGAATGGAAAGTCATCTAAAGGCATTGGGACATGATGTATGGAATTCAGTTATCATTGATTACTTCCCACTAAGCAGAGTAAGGACTCCATCTCAAAAGAAATCCAAGAAAAGTAACTCAGTGGCAATAAATACAATCCTTGATGGACTACCTGATGATGTCAAAGAGATGATAGGTGAATATAATTCATCGAAGGAACTTTGGGACAATATGAAAGACCTCTACTCAGAAGAAAAGTCTAATGAAGCATTTCAATTAGAACAAAGTTCAGTCTACAACAATTCTAGTGATGAAGATTCTTTTGAAGAATACTTCGACATTGAAGCAAAAGTCAATCTTGAAGTTGAGCTTGAGTGTGCTCTGGATGATTTGAGAAAATATAAACAAAGGTGTAAACAACTAAAGGATCAAATTAAGACTGTTGAAAAATTCAAGAAATGGAATGAATCCCTTGATAAAGTTCTCATTCTACAAAGAATTCCTTCAAACAAATTTGGCCTTGAATATGAACAAGTACACATGGTTAAAGGTTCAAGTCTTATTACTTAGATTGATGTTGAAGATGACATGTGTTGTGATGATACCTCCAAAGAATTTGTTCATCCTCCCACGAAGATGTATCAAATCAAAAGAGAAGACACATAAGACATTCTTATCAAGGATGAAGAGGAAGACTCAACCATCAATAAAGGTAAAGACTCTCCACAATATTCTGATTGCAATAATGTTGATATTAAAATCTCCCCYSCAAGTARAGAAGAAGATTTAGATACAATAGAAGAATGTTTTGTTAGCATTTATCCCATGAAAGAAGTAGAAGAAGAACTATCTAAGGTCAAACACAAAGTTGATTGGAGTGTTTATGAATACCACTATGACCATGATTATTTAGACTATAGTTTTCTTCATGACTACACTAAATAATTTCTCGAAAAGAGTCAAAGGCATTTCTTGGAAATAAAGGAAATTCTCAAAGATAATGAAAATATCATATCTGAGAAAAATATTCAGCTAGAAGAAAAAGAAGAGGAGATTGAGAAATTAAAGAATCAGTCAAGTAAAAGAAGAAAAAAAGGAAGATAATGAACTTAGCAAAATCCTTGCATATCTAAAAGAACTAAGAGAAAGCAATGTCAATCTGCAAACCCAACTTGAAGAAACCGAAAGAAGAGAGGAGGTAGTGAGGAACCAGTTGAAAAAAACGGAAGAATCATGTCATAAGCTGGAAGCAGAAGTTGTGAATCTTAGAAAAAAGGTTGAGAATTCAAACACCCAAGTCAAGTTATTGAATAACTCTATGATCTTAGATGAGATATTGGATAGTCAGAGATCACCAAATGACAAATCCGGTCTTGTCTACAACAAGGAAGAAATTAGTAATCCTAAGAAACCTGATGCAAGTCCTTCATTTGTAAAGGATGAAGACAGGTCTGATGCAAGTCTTTCGTTTATAAAAATGGAAAGCAGGTATGATGCAGATCCTTCATGTTTAAATAATGAAAGAAACATTACAATATTTAGAAGATCAGACCAAGGAAGATATCATGAAGCTACTCATACACCTCAAAGTAAGTTTAGAAGAGAGACACCTTCATGGATGAATCAAAGGAAGTATGAGAGTGTTTTTAATGGTTATTGTTTTTCTTGTAATGAATACGGTCATAAAGCCTTGGATTGTAGGCATCAAGGTAGAAAACAAATAGGTAGGTTCAACAACAATATAAGATGTTGGAGCTGGAATCTTATTAGACATATTGCTACACATTGTTACACTATGAGATGCTACAGTTGTGGTGGATATGGCCATAAAGCCCATGAATGTTGGAACTCAAAAACAAATTCAATAAGAAATGCTTCACACAATATGACAAGAAGAGTAAATAAGACATGGAAAAGAAAACCTGAAGTACCAAACAAGAAAGATGATGAATATATTGCCCCTGAAATTGATGAAGTTTATAACAGGAGCTTGGTGGGTGAAACTTCTAATAAGGAATATTATCTAGACAAGGATAAAGAAGCTTCAGGTGCACAAAATAGTGACATTGATGATGAATCTCCAATAGAATAACATCAAGAAGAATTGAGTGATGATTATCTCAGAAATCTATCAATCCTATTTTAATGGTACAATGAAACCCCTAAAAAAAAAAAAAAGAGATCTTTGTCCAGAAAGTTGCAAAGACTATGCTCAATGAAGCAAAATTTTCTAATGTATATTGGAGGGTAGTTGTAAGCACAACAGTCTACACTTTGAACATAGGTCATCTCAGGATTAATAATAATAAAACTCCTTATGAACCCTGGTTTGGAAGAGCTCCTTCGGTAAAATATTTCAAGGTCTTTGGAAGTAAGTGTTACATCAAAAGGCTTGATGATAATCTCAGATAATTTGATGTTAGATCTGATGAAGGTATGTTTCCTGGATATGCTTCTACCAAGAAAGCATGCAGTTGCTACAATATTAGGTTACCTAAGATTTTTGAGATCGCAGATGTCAAGGTGGATGATATAAAAACAATTAGTATCATGGCTAGATATCAATGAGAATTAATGGTCAGATCCAAGGGTTGCTTGAAAAATATGAGCTACAATTGGGGTGTGTTCAATAGGACAAAAGTATCCACAAAAATGACGTTATGATGTAAGAAATGAGATACTTGACATCCTGTAGAGATAACAAGAGGAGAGATCTTGTCAGGAAGACCTACCCTTTTTAGAAACAAAGGGGGGACAATTGTCAGAGGCAGAGAGAGCAGACTGACAGGGGGAGTTATTTAGTTATGGTAGGCAAAGTATGATTGCAGAGGGATTTACAAATGTTCAGATATTGATCAGTATAATTTAGACATACATATCATAGGAGGATAAACCATTTGCCATTGATTTCAAAGGGGGAGAGTAACTTGAGAGGAGAGGATCATCATCATAGGGGGAGACTGTATATGAAGTTGGTGTGTTGCCATCAATGACAAAGGGGGAGATTGTTGGACATAGTGTCATTGATATATTTTCATTGATGTCAACAGTCGATGTCATTGATGTGATGATAAGTTGGTATGACGAATTGTCATTGATATCAATAGTATACAGTCAACATATAATGGTTAATATCAAACAATTGGACGATATGCAGAGATTAAATCTCAGGAGAGTTAGCGAATGAAAATAAAAGTTACAGTAGGATGATATGCAAAGATTAAAGCTTAGGTGGGTTAGTGAATGAATGTCAAAGCTCAGAAGAGATGGCACGATGAAACTCAGAAGGATCGTTGGAGGAATATACAATGATCAGATCAAATCAAGACTGTTGATACTCATGCACTAGATCAACGACATGAATGAATTGCGAAGAGTGAAAGGAGAATTAAACAACTCGCTAGTTCCAATCCCACAATTGGTCTAGATCATCAGATCTCATAAATTCACATATCGACGACTGTGGTTGATCCAAAAAATGGTCAGATTAAGTCGGATTAAGTCGTGACCATCGGATACGTAAGCGCCAGATCAACGACAGGGAAACATTGCGAATCTTGGGTGACGAATTAAACCACT
The DNA here is from genome assembly GCA_010110895.2 of Picea sitchensis. Classification (NCBI taxonomy): domain Eukaryota; kingdom Viridiplantae; phylum Streptophyta; class Pinopsida; order Pinales; family Pinaceae; genus Picea; species Picea sitchensis. The sequence continues at coordinate 18,713 of SNQJ01S0189818.1, forward strand.
CACAAGTTGTGGTTCCACAATCCACATTGATCATCAATGGTCACTCGAAAATAGATCTACGGTTGGAATCAGTTCCACTACCAACGAGCTGTTTCCATAGAAGAACTCAATGATAGTCATAAAAGTCATGCTAGTTGAGGACCCCACATCCATCCTTGATAGTTGATCTGCTTCAAGAGTCTTCATGACCATTGGATCACTTTAAGTGGAAGGATAGGATAAGTGGGGAAAAAATTTGAGAATTCAAATACTCGAATACGTGTTAGCCATTGGATCACTTTTGAGTGGAAGGCAGGATAAGAAGAAAAATTTGAGATCTCGATTATCCTAATTTTCGTCAGCCGTCGGATCAAATTAAATGGAAGGATAGGATAAACAAAAATATATGAGATCTTGATTATCTGAAATCCCGTCAGTCGTCGGATCAAATTAAATGGAAGGATAGGATAAGAAGAAAGGTATGAGATCTCGACTATCTGAATTTCTGTCAGCCGTCGAATCAAATTAAGTGGAAGGATAGTATAAGAAAATATGGAGGGTCGTTGGATTTAAATCAATAAAAATTGTGAAGTCGAGATATTGAATTAACCAAAGTCCTGAAAGACGAAATTATGAAGTCACTCTCAACCGTCGATCTGAGATACATTTTATATAGTATTCTGACCATTAGATCAAGGAGATGAATATGTGTCACATCGGGAGATCTACGTCAGAATACCATGTCACCAAGAACAAGTGAAAGACCACATCAACAAGGACATGTGGCATAGTCAGATAATGACAAGTGTCAAGATGAAATCGTCTTATGAGGTACATGTAAATCATGAATCTAAGTGACACGTGGCTACCACTTGGCCCGTGCCACATCATCAAGTGACGTTATCAAGTTACGTCACTCCGGGAGTTTTACTTCAAGAGTTTCACCACCAACAAATTCCCTGAGTCCCGAAGTCTGGAATGTCGAAGTCCCGAAGTAGACACGAGTCGTCCGATCTGAAAAACACTTCGGGAGCATTCTCAACTATTGATCTAGTACAATGGAAGGATAATGTAAGTGGAAGTGTTAACCGACAACAAGTGGTATCCACTGTTTTATGACTTACTCATAAGGTGATCACTTCGGAGGAAAATGGAACAACGATTATCCGATACTCTGAAGTCCCGAATGTCGAAGTCCCGAAGTGGACATGAGTCGTTAGATCTGAAGAACACTTCGGGTGCATTATCAACCATTGATCAAAATACAGTGGAATGATAACGTAAGTAGAATAGACAAAGCCCCAAAGTAAATGGTGGCCATCCATCTCAATGTGTGATTAAGTCCCAACCGTATGATTAAGCAGTGAAAGGATAAGTGTAAGGATCGAATCTGACTATTGATCTGGTTACGTGAAATAAACGTGAACCATCGATCTGTTCGAAGAAATCATATTCGAAATATTTGAAAGGACAAAGTCCCGAAGGGCGAATTCTTGATAGTCATCCATTTAATTGAGAGATTAAATCATGACCATTGATTCTAATAAGTTCTCAAGCGCTCGTTTGGCCTGGCGTTGGGTCACCATCGTTGGTCATATTAAATAAAGGAAAAAGATAATACGTTTCTAAAGTTGATAATCGTGTGTTTTTGCATTGTCGGTCATATAAAAAGGTGCGATGGTTCAAACGAAAGGACACAATACATTATATCTCACCCTGGTTTTAAGATTATATAAATGAGAAAGAGTGGTGAGAAGAATGTGTCTCTGTAGTTCAGATAAGAAGATCAAAACATAAGCAAAGTTCAAGAACAAGAATTGTTGGTTCTAAAGTGCCTGGCAATGTCTTATTGAAGATCAAGAATGGAAGAAGACAAAGCAACAGTTATGCAATTTGACATAGAATACTTTTGTTGAAACGGTAGTAGATTCATTGAAGATTAAATGATAGAAGCCAGAAAGAAAAAGATGAAGTTTGACTGCAGATATCGAGATAATCATACAAGCAAAGGTTGGAGCAGTCAAGAAGATAGTACAATAATGGCTTCATGAGTCAAATTCAATGAAGAACAGAAGAGATTGAATTGCATTATAAAATAAGGGTGGTTGGGTGGTGCAAGGGCAGGTTGGATCCTGTAGGGGAGTAGGTGCTTCCTTGTCAGTTATAGCTGACTAAAGTGGGGGTTGTAGCCTCCTACCAGCTGATGTTGTTGAACAAGGGGCGTTTGTGCTTCCTTGTCAGTTGTAGCTGACTAAACAGGGGGTCGTAGCCTCCTACCAGTTGGTGCTGGTGAACAAGGGTGTGGGTGCATCCTGATCAGTTGGTGCTGATCAAAAAGGAAGAACATCTTCCTTCTATGTAACTTGTAAGAAAAGGAATTTTGCAGTTAATAGAAAAGTGTTCGTGGTTTTCCCTGTTGGGTTCCACGATAAAATCTTGTTTCATAAGAGTTTGTTGTTTGTCATATATTACTTAATTGAATAATTATTATATGTTCTTAATATTGAATGAATTATTAAGAAAAAGTAGGCAATACTTATTCACCCCTCCCCCTCTCAGTATTGTTGGATATTCCAATAGAATCAACATTCTTGAATGAAACATTAGAAGAAGAAGTATATATTGAGCAACCAAAAGGATTCATATTAACAAAAAATTAGGACTATGTGTGCAGACTAAAGAAGGTTATGTATGGTCTTAAACAAACCCCTAGAGCATGGTTCTCTAGACTTGATCAGTATCTGTAAAAACAAGGATATAAGAGAGGGACTACTGATAATAAAATATATATCAAAATTAAGGATCAAGATATGATTGTTGTGGTGGTATATGTATATGATATCATATTTGGAAGTAATCTTATTATACTAAGTAAAATGTTTGCTACAAAAATGCAGAAAGAGTTTGAAATGTCTATGCTAGGAGAACTAAATTTCTTCCTAGGTTTACAAGTTACTCAAATAGATAAAGGAATATTCATTTCCCAAAATAAATATATCAAAGAAATGATAAAAGAATTCCAAATGGAAGACAGTAAACCCATGTGCACTCCCATGGTCATAGAATGCAAACTAAGCCTAGATGATGATTCACCAAGAGTAGACCAAACCATGTAAAGATCAATGGTTGGTATCCTATTATATGCAACAACAACAAGACTAGATATCTTGCAAGTTGTAGGAGTAGTAGGTAGATTTCAATCTACACCTAAATAAACTCACATGAAGGTAGTAAAAAAAATATTTAGATATCTTAAAGGAACCCTGGAGTTTGGTTTATGGTTTCCAAAAATAGAATATTTTACATTGATTACATATATTGATTCAAATTGGGTTGGTAGTGCAAATGACAAGAAAAGTACTAGTGGAGGAGAATTATATGTGGGAAAATGTCTGGTATCATGGTTAAGTAAAAAACATACATCTATATCACTATCTACAACAGAAGTAGAGTACATTGTTGCTGCATCTTGTCGCACACAAGTAATGTGGATGGAACATAACCTAGAATATGTACAAGTAAAATGTGATCATCCAATCAATATTAACTGTGACAGCACCAGTGCCATAAATATATTTAAGAATCTTGTTACACATTCTAAAAAAAAACATATCCCAATTAAATACCATTTTCTGAGAGAACAAGATTTTCGAAAGGTAGTCAAAGTGGAATATATTGATGCTAAAGAGAAAATTGAAAACATATTCACAAAACCTCTACCAAGAAGTACCTTTGAAAATCTTAGACATAAATTGGGAGTAATTCCCATACCTCATTAAAACTACAAAAAGCTTCATTAGACAGGGGGAGAATCATCTCAACAGGAGAAAAGGAACATCCCTTCTATCACTTCTTTTAAAGGGGGAGGATACACAGTAAAATACGTAGTAAGAATCAAAATATATTTGAAGGATATTTTATTGAGTTTCCATCAATTCTAAAGGGGGATATTGTTGGAAAATTAGTTGTCATTGATGTCAATCATGGAAAAAATTATGCAAAAGAACACACATGAGGAAATAAAATATCAAGAGAAATAACATTGCATAAATCATGCATAAGCCAGAGTGCAATGAAGATAGAGATCCTTTGTAAAGGATTGCGGAATCGTGATCGTTAGATCAGGATCCAAATAAGCAATAAAATTTGGGTATAACTAGAGCCATCAGATCGAACTGATCGATTGTCAGTTGTTGATAGAGATCAAGTAAGTGGAAGCATAATGTAAGTTTCTTGACTCCAAAACTTCGCCACTTCGGAGATTATTGGAGACAAGATAGAGCCACAAAATCACGAAATCCCAAAATCCCACCAGCCATCTGATCTGATAGGGAGATTGGTTGAAATCCCAACTGTTGGTCATGGTCATCCGACATTGAACCTCTAGGGTAGTTGAAAAAATTTAATATCCCGTAGTGCTAAAGTCCTGAAATCGCACCAACCGTTAGATCGAGGGAAGAACTTTGGGAATAATGTTAGTCATCAGATCTATCATAAGTGGAAGGATAGAGTAAGCGGAGGTGTTAACCAATGGTAAGCGATCATTGTAACTTTATGAACACTTTGGCAGGTATAACTCCGGGGGAGTTGAAAAAATTGAGAGTTGTAATATCCTGAAGTTCTGAAGTGATGAAGCCTAAAAATCCCATCAACCATTAGATAAAGGGAAGAATTCAGAAGCAATACAAGTCGTTAGATCAAGCAACCATGATCCAAGAGGGAGATATGTGGCAGAAGACAAACATGACACGTGGCCCAATCAACTCTTGACAAGTGGCAACGCCCAATTGGACAGTAAGGCTTGTGAAAGTCACAAATCAAGGTGAGACATGGAACACATATCATGTGTCCATGTCAACCTAGGTGATGTCAACATGCCACGTCACTCTAGGATTACAACCTTTGGGGATGTCCAACTTCTCCTACTAGCAAAAATGCCTGAATTGACGAAGGATGAAATCGTGAAATAACATTGGTTGTTGATCTAAGATCCTCCAGAATCTTTCTTGACTGTCTAATTGAATATAGTGAAAGGATAGTGTAAGGAGCACTATCAAGAAAAAAAACTAGTCGCTTACACTTTATAACCACTTCGGTATGTCAAACTCTAGGATTAAAAGATTTTGAATCAGCTGAAGTGGTCATAAAGTGTATGCAACCGATTGTTGTTGGTTGATAGTGCTTCTTATGCTATCCTTCCACTATACTCGATTGGATGGTCGATAAATATTTCAGAGGATCTTAGATCAACGAACAATGTTATTTCATGATTTTATCCTTCGACATTTCATGCATTTTCACTGGTAGGAGAAGATCGACATCCCCATAGGTTGTAATCCTAGAGCGAGGTGGCATGTTGATGTCACCTAGGTTGACATGGACACATGATATGTGTGCCACATGCCACCTTGATTCATGACTTTCACAGACCTTATGTGTCAATTGGGCCTTGACACTTATCAATAGTTGATTGGTCCATGTGTCATGTTTTTCTTCTGCCACATATCTCCCTCTTGTATCATGGATGCTTGATCTAATGGCTCGTATTGCTTCCATATTCTTCCTTTGATCTAACGATTGATGGGATTTTGGGGATTCGACACTCCGAGACTCTAGGATATTACGACTCTCAAGTTGTTCAACTCCCCCAGAATTATACCTTCTGAAGTCGTCATAAAGTGATGATGACTCCTTATTGTCAGTTAACACCTCTGTATACTATATCCTTCCACTGATTCTAGATTTGACGGCTAGCATTACTCTCGAAGTTATTACCTCAATCTAACGATTGGTGGGATTTCGAGACTTTGGCACTCTAGGACTTTGGGATATTAAAGTTGTTCAACTGCCCCAGAGGTTCAACGTCAGATGACCATGACCAATGATTAGGATTTCAACCAATCTCCCTAGCAAAACATACAACTGGTGGGATTTTTCAATTTCACGACTTCGTGATTTTGTGGCTCTCTCTTGTCTCTAATAATCGACGAAGTGGTGAAGTTTCAGAGTCATGAAACTTACAATATCATTCCACTTACTTGATCTCTATCAATGACTAACGATCGATCAATTTGATCTGATGTATTTGGTTATACCCAAAGTTTCTTTCTCATATGGATCTTGATCTAACGGTCACAATTCCACGATCCTTTACAAAGGATATATATCTTCATTGTGCTTTGGTTTCTACGTGATTTCTAAAATGCTATTTCTCCTGATCTTTTCTTTCCTCCTGTGCGTTCTTCTTTATACTTTTTTCCATGGTTGACATTAATGACAACTAATTTTCCAACACATTTGAATACTAATAATTGTTATTCATATTGAGCACAAACTTATACTGAGAGGGGCGGGGGGAATGAATCAGTATAAGACAATTTTTTACTTTTTAAACATTCATCAACCATAAGAAAACAATCACATATGAGATCTATTAACTGCAGAACATGGAACACAAGAATTATGTGGAAACCCTTTTAGGACAAAACCGCAAAACTTCTCTTTACAATACTTTGTAGGAACCAACCTACTAGAAACACCAATCCCCACTGATACAAATCATGGTAGGAACCAACCTACTCTTATAGATATTCAAAAACACCAATATGTTGGAGACTCCAATCCCCACTGCTAAGCACCAACTTAGCAGGAGACACCAATCTATTATAGATTTTCATAGACACCATTCCCCACTACTAAGCATCAACTTAACAAGAGATACAAATATCTAACATACATTCGTAGACACCAATCTATTGGATACATCGATGTCCCCATATGTATTAGATTGTAGGTTTCCATACTCAAGAAATTTTTTAATGATATCTATGAGAGAAGATATGGTTTTCAACTTGCAACTATCTTTGATCCAATCCTATAGATCAAATGATAGGGAGACTACAAACTATTGTATCTATACATATTCATGTTCCCCCATACACTGTATGTATTTAAATAACTTTACAACAAGAGTAACAACCAATCCTTTGAATTTTGGAATGTTCTTTGACCATCCTTCCTTAAATTTGTTTGGGTATCTGGGGATGATGTCAAAATCAATATAAGGAACCATTCCTGAAAATTCATTACTCCATTACTTGGGAAACAAACAACTCAAAATGTATTAGTGGATTCGCCATATGATCTCTCTAGGATCATCAAATGGAACTACCCTCATTGGATTCGCCAGGTAAACTTGTAAGATAAGGGATTTGTTAAAAGTTTACCAAAGATATGTCATTAAGGAGAATGATTCAATCCTCCCCGACAATAATTCCAAGATGCTTTTGTAGGATTTTTGCTTGTACAATTCCCACCACAAGATCCCCAAATATATCGTAACTATGGAAGAATATAACAATGTCACCTAAGTATAGACTTGCCTCATTTTAGTTATGGAATAGGTCCACCACAAGGGAGGTGTCCCTGGTGACCTCAAGGGATCAAATAGAAATTTTAGTAGACAAACCTACCAATCCCTATCTTGATCACTGGAGGATTGGTCTAGGTCAAAGAAAAGAACATTTTTGAAGATGATTTGGTACCTTCCTGAAACAAGAACACTTTGCAGGATATATATAACAATTTCCAAGTCAAATTATGCAATAAATACCTCTTCTAGACATTGGACAAGTTATATTACTAAGGGTGTTGCAAATTGTAGCAATAATACAATCTTTAATCAGTAATAAGTAATTTGTAACAACAACAACAATAAATAATGCTCATAAATACCACAATTGACCATGGAATTTAAGCATACATCTAATAGAACATTATCCAATTGTTGAAGGTAATTTTTGAATGAGTTAAGCCACCAAAAGATTAGTTTATGCATCAAATTAATTTAACTTTGAAGGTTGTAGCAAATCATTTGTAACAATAAAAAAATATTTAGTGAGTTTTCCAATTTTCATGTTATTATAGTTAGTAGAATTATTGAGAGTTTTGAGAATGTGAGTTCATCAGCTAATTCACCATGAAAATGCTTTAAGACCAATGCCTTTAAGGGTTATGGTTTCTTTTGAGTGCAACTGAGCTTGAATTTTGGCATACTTGAAACCAAGAGGTAGGATATAAACCCTAAGGTGTAAGCACATTTGGGCCTTCGGTTTTATATCTTGAGGATACAAACTTCAAGGGTGCAATCACATTTAGGCCCTAGAAAATTTGCCTCCCTTCTTGTAGCTTCAACTAGGTCAAAGATCAAAAGTCTAGGGCTAAAATCCTAACGTGCTATCACTTTATCCTTTAGGATTCTAACCCTAACAAGGGAAATTAACCAATTCTAGACAAAGATAATCTTGTGAGAGGAAGAATCATTTATTTTCCTCTCTTAGGGTTTCAACAAACAATATTTCTTGCAACAAATAACAATTTCACCATAAACCTTAATAGCATGAACAATAATTGTACAAATTTACTTACTTCAACCAAGAAAACAAGATATTGTAACCCTAATTGCATAAATATCCATCCAAAATGATCAAATCCATCCACAAGATACCATTCCAAGAATAGTATATGAGAGAGAAGATCTAGTTACCCATAAAGGGTGAAAATTTCAAAAGTGTATCGCACAAAGGTGAGAGAATGATGATCCAAAAATTAAAGTGAGGCTTGCCTTTTGATATGAGGCCTCAAATCTCACTTTTGTCCA
>SNQJ01S0189819.1:0-11746 GCA_010110895.2 Picea sitchensis
TCAGTGAGCGCAAGAGCGGGATGTTACAAGTAAGCACCTACTTACAATTTTTCAAGAACCAACTTGACATGCACCAACCTGTTGATCTGTTGAGGACATCAATCCTCACTGTAAGCACCAACTTACATTCTCCATACACCAATCTTCCATTCACCAACATGTTAATCTGTTGAAGACACCAATATTCATTGCAAGCACCTATTTACAGTCTGCAGACACCAATATTCCAGGCACTAACCCATTAAGAAACATGAGGGCACCAATCCTATGCCTTGCACCACTCTTCTACCCTAAAACAAATCTGCTTTCGATTAACCTACCTTGCACCACCCAACCACCCAGACACATTCCTTTTTCACTCTTACTACTACTCTTCCGACCTTTAGTTTCACGAACTTCAGAATATTCATTACATATTTTTCTCTCACCCATAAAACTTAACAAGATAATGGATATTTATATAAAATATACACCCAAATATTTTCCCATATATCCAAAGAACACGGGGTCAAATCTAGATCTCCACAAAACCAGGTTGCACTGGCTTGTCCAAAACCCCTTATTTTTCGTGCTTGATTTGTTCAAAGAATAAGCTCAACGTACAATTATCGACAGATCTATTTATGGATTCAATCTTGTCCTTCCATTTACTTCATGGTTCATCAAAACGCACCATGAAACCATGATGTATAGTAGTCGTTTGATATTCTCTTGATTAAATCCCAACCGTCAATCTATTCCTTCAAGACCACGATTTTTTGGTTCACAGTCATTGTCCAATCATATATGAGATTGATCTTGACCGTAGATCTTTCCTTTGCCAATACAAACAATTTTCTTGAAGACTTACCATGGGTTCACGGGTCTAAGCCACATCTCTTCACACCTATTCAACCTTCAAATTGCACCCCCAAGTTCTGTCGCACTCATTTTGCACCCACACTTAATTTACATTTAATTGTGGGTCGTCTGGACCATCTAATCTGTGACACGTGGAAATTTTTTGGCTCGTTGGATCTCTAACACGTGGCTACCTCCTAGGCCATCCGATCTCTCATCCTTGGTAATCATTCATTTTTTCATACTTAGCCAATTCTTCAAGATCTTACTACGAGTCTTCCAATTTTCTCTTATTTTTCTAATCTTCCCAATGTTTCTTTGTGCTTTCTATCTCTACGGAGTCTCAACACTTAATCATTTTTTGAGATTTTCACTATGGGTTCAAGCTCACTTCTTTACATACCTCTGATTCTTCACTACTCTGGGACATCTTAACACTTTTTCATTTTTTGAGATTTCACTGCGGGTTGCGGGACCATAGCATTTCCCTGATTCTTGTGGATTTGTTCATCCAACTGAATCAATATTCATACTTAGCCATTTCTTGAGACATCGACATATTTTTAATACTTAACCATTTTTCCAAGCTTTCACTATGGGTCCGCAGGGCTACAGGACTATTGCATTTCTTCACACATACTTATGATTCGCTGCCACTCCATGACATATTGGGACTTAGTCATTTTTGAGTTCCCACCGTGGGCCTCAAACCTTTGATCTTGGCCATTTATCTTAGAGAATCAAAGGTTAGGATTTAATCATCTCTGTGTCCACTGTTCTTCATACCAAAAGTTACTCTACACACAAGGTTTTGTAGCTCCTCTATTCAATTTTGAGTGACGTAAGAGAGATTTTGCAATATAAACCCTTCGAATATAATTTTCCTAATTGATGTGGGATATATGAACATGGGAAGTTTCCTTTCTATTTCTTGCATGCTCAAAATTTTTGTGTCCTATGAATTTGACTCCATTTCGTGCACTTTTTGCGCTTCCTTGTTCTTCCTTGTCATTAATGTGAACATATTATTCACCCTTTGTCTATGTCCTTGTGCTTCTTATATACAGCTTGTTGAGCATACTACACAATGACGACATCAAGGACATCACCATGTCCACGCTGGCATCAATGGCAACACCTTTTCAACAATATCCTCCTTTTTCATTGATGGAAACACTTAGTTATCTCGGTGCTCCTGTTCTTTCTGCAACTCTCCCCCTTTATATATATCTCCCCCTTTGACATCAATGGAAAAAAGGATAGCATCCCCCTGACAATGTACTCTATATTCTTTGTTTATGTATTCAAACAACTTTCTTTGTTTCTCCCCCTGAGCATGTGCCCTTCTCGCATATTGTAGTGCCTCTTGGGCGTCTATGATCTATTAGTGATTGAATGGGATGGACACCACCCTTAATTTCCATATGATGTACTCAAAATCTTCTCTAGGAAGAGGTTTAGTAAAGATATCAACAATCTGTTCTTTTGTATTCACATAATCAAATTTAACAACTTGGTTGACAACCTATTCTCTTAGAAAATGGTACTTGAAAAGTATATGTTTTGTCTTTGAATGCATCATCGAGTTCTTTGAAATGCTTATTCCACTGGTGTTATCACATAATATGCGAATTGGTTGTCGGTATTCAACTTGAATATCTTGTAATGTCTGCTTCATCCAAAGGAATTGTACACAACATGTGGTTGTTATTATATATTCTTCTTCTGTAGTAGATAGGGAGATTGATGATTGCTTTTTACTCAACTAGGACACCAAGAAATTTCCTAAGAAGAATGCACATCCACTTGTGTTTTTTTTATCATCTATACAGCCTTCCCAATTAGCATCAATGTATTTTGTTAACGTAAATTCTTCACTTTTTGGATACCATAATCTGTAATCCAAAGTACCCTTCAAATATCTGAAAATTCTCTTAATTGTTTGTACATGAGTTTCCTTTGGTGCAGATTGAAACCTTGCAACTACTCCAAATACCTTCATGGCATCTGGTCTTGAGGTTGTCGCATGTAAAAAGTTTTCAATCACATATATGTACAATTTTTGGTCTCCTTCCATGGATTCATCATATTTTCTTAACTTGTTTCCTGTAATCATGGGTGTACTCATTGGCTTGCAGTCTTCCATTTTGAATTTCTTGAGCATATCCTTGATGTATTTTTGTTGGGATATGAATATCGTTGGCCCTTGGTTATGGAAGTAATCAAATATTAAGGCAGAAAAGATGGAATGTGAACTGCGCAGAAGACACAGTGATTGATACTGGGTCGAAGTGAGCAGAAGAGCAGAAAAGATGGAGCGAAGTAAGAGAAAGCAAGTTGTTGGACGAAGAGATCAAGGATGACAGATCAGCAAGGAAGACAAATCGTGGACAACTCAGCAAGCGAAAAAAACCACCAATAGATGCTTCGAGAGCATCGCGCGCTAAAGAAGAAAAAACAGGCTTGCGAAGCCCTAAAAACGAGGGTCTAGTTTACCTAGGGTTTTAGACACCTAGGGTTATTTTATATAGGGTTTTGACACCTAGGTTTCAGCCTAAGGTTGTCAGTGAGCTATTGTAATGTATAAATAAGAACCTAGAGGGGAGAAAAGGGGTTCGTTATTGGGTTCGTGATTGTGAGGGAGAGGAGATTGTTTAGTATCATTGTGATCTAAAAGAGAGAGGGAGAATTGTTGAGTGTGAGAGCATTTTGTATTGTAAGATCTTTAGCTAGGTGTGAACGTAAACCCTGTAGTTGGGTGCACAGGGAAGGGGGGTAGACAGGAAGAGAGAATATATGTTGGATAAGAGTGCAGATAGAACTGTATGCTTCCACCTAATATATTATAAAGCATAGTCCTGTGGACGTAGCCCTAGGGAGAGGGTGAACCATGTATATCTTGTGTTGTGTGTGATTGATGATGTGTTCTTTACTTTTGTTGCTTTGTTGATACATTAATATGTTAGATCTGACAAATAAATGTGCGAGGTAGATCTAAGTTAGTAACTGATATATAGATGTTGTGTTGTTCTTGTATTGGATCCACTTTGTATTTCCTCTGGTTGTAGACACATGTGTTTTGCAACCCCCTATAGCGACTTCGGGTGAGACTGCATCTGCTTCACATGTGTTGTTGAAAGGGCTAGTAGTTAGGTCTTGTTGGTGCGTTGTTAGAGATGAACCCTGGGTCTGCCCCTGTGCCAACAAATGGTTCTGTTGCCAGGACTGGGATCTTCTTGAGGGAATGTCAAGGTGGTTTCCATCAAAGATAGAGATTCAAAAGTGGATAGAAGAACAAGAAAAGGACTTCGTATAATCCCAGAACAAGAACCCTAAGCTTAGCACTGAGGACTGGTTGGGAAGGTATATCTTTACTGATATACGCGAGATTTTCTTTGGATGAATTCATCAAGAGCTATATGAGTAGTTATCTAGGTTAGAAGATACCCAGTTTGACATCAGATCTAGACCACCTGTGGTTTGGACATCGGCGTTGATCAAGAAGGTCAAGAGAGTTGATAACGTCGTGTCAAGAGCGGTAGACCACCGGTTCGATAACACTATTGGAGGGTATATCACTGAGTTTGTTTTTGACAGAGTAGAATCATATAGTCAAGCAGAGAGATACTTCTTCAAGGGACCTAGATGAAAAATTTTACAATTTCTAAAGTTGAGGATCAAGATGTTATTACATGAGAAGAACATCTTGAAGGTACAATAGTTGGTCTGATCGAAAGGATAATGTTCAAGAATTCAGACAGCGACAGCAACGCAGAGGTGGGTCATACGTGAAGTGGAAGGATCTTCATGGAGGTCCCTCTGGTGAACTTGTTTGAACATAACCATGAACCATTGGTACAAGACGAAGGGTTTTACAATGGAGAGGAAGAAGAACTGGTGAACGAGGAACATTCAGAATCTGGTAGGGCAGAAGGAGGAAAGACTGAAGAACCTCGCAGAGAAGAATCAGAAACTTCAGGCACCACGCAGACTATTGAAGTAAGTATTATTAATCCTCACGTTGTGTTAGCATCATTAAGCAATCAGAGTAGTCAGAGTCACCAGAGCGCTCAGAGCATTGTCACTAGCATTCCACCACCTATTCATTCAGGAAAACTAGGAATATCTATGGCAGATGAGATGACGTTACCCACCTTTAGAGGAGATGGATCTGAATATCCTGATTTGCACTGGTTTCTATGTGAAGTTGTGTGGAGTATTAAGAATGTCAACGATGAAGCTGTTAAACGAGCTCAGTTTAGTACTACCCTTAGAGACCCTACACTGAGCTGGTACATGAAGTTTGTCCAAGGAGTTGTCCAGCCAAAACCATTGAACGAGATCAAGAGTGCGTTGATTACAGAATTCAAGAAACCCAAGTCGGAGTCAAAATGCATTATAGAACTGAAAGAAATCAAGCAGAGAGTAGCTGAACCTATTTGGGAGTTTGGTCAGAGGTTCAAGACTTTGACAGGTCGCTTGAGTTTTCAGATCCCAGACGAGAAGAACAAATAATGGTTCATTGCTTCCCTTTTACCACACATCAAAGTCCCTATGATGCAGCAGAAGATCACTTCGTAGGCTGAGGCATTGGAGATTTCCATGAAACTAGAATCAGCCCCTATGGGAGAATTTAGCTCATGTATGAGTCAAATTTTAAGTCAGTTAACTAGCTTGTCCCTACAGGTCGAAGATATGAATAAGGACAAGGGAAAAGATAAAAGAGAATATATATGGTGCATTAGATGCAAATCAGAAGGCCATGACAAGGAGCATTGTCCCCTATTTCATGAGTACTTGGCTTTGGGAGCCCCGAGCCCTTTGAAGCAGGTTACCCTACCCTAGTGCAAGGTATGTAGAAATCGACATCGCCTTGGTGAATGTTACTATTTGCAAAAATATGTCCAGACACCCACAAATCTATACTGAACATTCTGCAAGTCTGTGGGGCATGATGATAGGGACAGTAGGGATTATGACCTCATGCATGAAAGGTCAAGAGATATATACAAAATTCAAGGTGAAGTACAGCAAGAAGGAAACACCGCACAGTATAACTCCCCGGGAAGAGGAAACTTAAACCCTCATGGTGGATTCAGAGGAAGAGGACGAGCAGGAGGCATGGGTCGAGGTCAAGGTTAGATCATTTGTTACAACTGCACACAGCCAAGACATTTAGCAAGGGACCGTTAGAACCCTTGTACCACTTGCAGTTACTGCAACTCATTTGAACATGTCATCGAAGACTATCCTGCGTTGTTAGCCAAACTTCAGGAAAGATGAGGAGGAAATCAGCAGAACCTCGCGGAGAGGGTCCCAGAGTCGTTGAATCACTAGAGGAGGCACTGTTACAAGAGAAGACAGAGTGACCTCGGGAAATACTACGGAAGAATCAGGAGTTAGAAAAGTTGCAGAGAAGACACAAGTGTTTGATGCAAGGAAAGAAAACCAAATCTTTGAGGAGACAAGAAAAGAATTTGGGAAAGATCATGGCTTTTCATCAAAGGCATGACCAGAAGTAAGAGAATGTGGAATGCCTATGGCATTCAATCAGTCTGCTCCGCCAGGAGAAGGAAAAGAGGTAAGCAAGCTCATGGAATTATTATGTACTTGCATCAATTTGATAAAGGATGAAAGCATTGTACAAGAGCTACAAAATTTAATCAGACAGTATGAGCTAGGAAAGGTAGATCCCTTGTTGAATGGAGAAGTACACCAAGTCTCTAAAAAGAGAAGGACAAATAAGGAACTACACCTGAATGCTCAAATTGGAGAGTATGATATAGACTATTTGGTCCTCGACTTAGGGTTGGAGGTCAATGTCATAACAAAGCAGACCTGGGCACTGATGGGAAAACCTAAGTTGATCTATTCCCCTATCAGGCTTAGGATGGCTAATCAGCAAGCTGTAATCCCCTTTGGGAGATTGGAACATGTCCATGTGGACATCGACGGAGTAAAGACGTTTGCAGACTTCGAGGTGATTGAGATACTTGATGATAGTTGTCCTTACCCTGCACTGTTAGGAATTGATTGGGATTTCAATAATTCCATTGTGGTTGATTTAAAGAAACGAAGAATGATGTTTGAAGGAGATGGCCTTCAGGTCATTGCACCTTTGGATCCTGATGAAGGTCGCAGGTATACCAAGCCCATCGGGGAAGAAGACCGCACATATGAACTAGAAAACATATACAAATTAACAGCCAGACAGTAGGATTACATTAATCCTACACAAAATGGGAACCTAAGATGGTGAAGTGATAGAACATGTTAATCAGATTCAGAAGAAGCACTAGAGAACTGGCAGAACAAAATGTATGAAGTATCTACAAGGAGATGTGCTAGATTAACCAGAGAAGTTCATTGGATCAACACAACAGTAAGTAACTTACCCACCTTTGATGGTCTAAATCATTTAGAATCTTTCTTGTTGGAATTTGAAGAAATTGTACCAATACAACAAAGATTGTTGGCACTGGATGAGGCCTTGAAAGAAACTCCAGAAAGATGGTGGGGAACACACAAAAATAACATCGTATACTGGGTGCAATGTCGCACTTTGATGGCAGCACAATTTTCAGAACAACTCAAAAAATGTGAAGTCAGATACACAGTTCGAAGTTGTCCGAAGGACCATGTGCGAAGTTGCGAGGAATCCTGGATCAGCATTCCTAAAGAGAAGTGGGTGCACAAATTCATTAACACGTTGGACACAACCCCTATCAATTGGTACCTTCAAGTAGAACTATGCCTCATCACTGCAGATTGGGAAGGTATGACTCAGAACATTGTAACTACCTTTTTATTTGAAAGCCAATATCCTACAGTGGATCAAGTGTTACAAATTGTAATACAAAGAGTCTTAGAGGAGGCACCTAGCCTCCCTTTGGAGCAAGAAGAGGATGAATGGACTGTGCCTCTTCAGAAATCGCAAGGTTGTTACAACATCAATGCAGACGAAGACAATGATCTTAGGAATGTGAACATCGCAGAAATAGAAGGACAGTGAGATATAGAAGGACAAGGAGTTGAACTACCTTTTATTGGATAGCTAGTGAAAATCAAGAAAGTCAATAAGCCAGAGTTGGGGGGAAGAATATGTAGATGGCTTCTGGTATTTCAGGAATATGGTTTTGAGATCGTGGTTAAGCTAGGAAGAATGTACAAAGGACCTAACCACTTGTCGAGGTTGGAACATGGAGAGGAACTTACTAATTTGGAGGATACACTGTCGGATGCACAGTTGTTGGCCATTAGAAATATTGATGATCACTTCGTCGAGATAGTCCAGTTCCTATCAACAGGAATGGCACCTAGTGAATATAAAATCACCCAGAAGAAACATATGGTAGTGCGTGTTGCATACTTTTCACTTATAGCTGAACAGCTATACAAGATGGGACCCGATGAGATCCTGAGGAGATGTGTTATGGAAGAAGAAATACCATTGATTTTAGCAGAAGCTCATGAAGGCATCACAGTAGGAAACTACGCAGGAAAAGTGACAGCGCAGAAGGTTCTTAGAGCTGGCCTTTGGTGGCCTACTTTACACAAAGATGCCAAGGACTACTACAAAGCCTGCGATGTATGCCAACGAGTCAGGAAACCTTCCAAAAGAGATGAGATGTCATTAGCACCCCAGCTAACCTTACAAGCATTTGAGAAATGGGCCATTGACTTCGTGGGACCTATAAACCCACCAGGAAAGCTCACAGGAGCAAGGTACATAATCACTGCGACAAATTACTTGACCAGATGGGTCGAAGCAAGAGAAGTCAAGGATTGCAGTGAAACTACAGCTGTGTGCTTCATATTCGATGACATTATAACCAGGTTTGGATGCCCAAAGATCCTTATGAGCGATCAAGGCACACATTTTATTAATAAGACCATTGAAGCCTTGACTAAGGAATTTGCAGTTCATCATCAGAAGAGCACACCCTACCATCCACAAGAGAATGGGACGGTTGAAGCATTCAATAAGATATTGGAGACAGCGTTGATGAAGATTTGCAGTGTGAATAGGGATGACTAGGATTTGAGAGTACCAACAGTGTTATGGGACTATAGAACCACTTGCAAAAAGATAACAATACAGACCCTTTAAGTTGGTCTATGGTCTAGAAGCGGTTGTCCCGATGGAATATTTGGTCCCTAGCTTAAGCATCACAGCCTTTGCAGATATGGATGACACTGGCTTTGTTCAAGAGAGGATCGCACAATTGGTCAAACTAGAGGAAGACTAATTTATTGCAGGATTCCATCAGCAGATGCAGAAGGAAAGAGAGAAAGCCTACCATGATAGACACATCAAGAAGAAAGAGTTTAAGCAAGGAGATCTGGTATTGGTATACGACAGAAAATTCATGAAGCATCCAGGGAAGTTCAGAACACATTGGCTAGGGCCATATGAGGTGGTATATGTTACGGAAGGAGGAGTTGCGCAGTTGAAGACTTTGAATGGAGAATGGAAGGAAGGTTAGGTGAATGGGAGTTGGTTGAAACTGTACTATGACAACCAGTTGCCTCACAACCATCAGTAAGAGAAAAAGAGGAAGGGTCCAGGTACCAGGTGCAGTTGAAACTGGGTACCAGTCAAAGAAAAGACAGTCTGCACACAGTGGGGGAGGAGAGAGTAGAAAGCATAGGCTGCGTTGTACAGCCTGAAGTCGAAGCAAAAGCGAAGGATTGGATCTGAAGTGCCTCGGGACAAGTCACAGGTGAGTGTTGGGGGCTTGTTGGCCCTTGGTTATGGAAGTAATAAAATATTAAGGAAGAAAATATGGAATGTGAACTATGCATAAGAAACAGTGACTAATACTGGGTCGAAGTGAGTAGAAGAGAAGAAAAGATGAAGCGAAGTAAGAGAAATCAAGCCACTAGACAAAGAGATGGAGGATGACATATCAACAAGGAGGATGAATCGTGGACAACTCAGCAAGCGAAAAAATCCACCAATAGATGCTTCGAGAGCACCATGCGAGAAAGAAGGAAAGACAGGCTGGAGAAGCCCTGAAAACGCGGGTCTAGTTGACCTAGGGTTTTAGACACCTAGGGTTTTGGTATCTAGGGTTTTGACACCTAGTTTTCGGCCTAAGGTTGTCGGTGAGCTATTATAATGTATAAATAATAACCTAGAGGGGAGAAGAGGGGTTCGTTATTGGGTTTGCAATTGTGAGGGAGAGGAGATTGTTTAGTATCATTTTGATATAAAAGAGAGAGGGAGAATTGTTGAGTGTGAGAGCATTCTATATTGTAAGATCTTCAGTTGGGTGCGAAGGTCAACCCTGCAGCTGGGTGCGCAGGGAAGGGGGATAGAGAGGAAGAGAGAAGATTTGATGGCTAAGAGCGTAGATAGAATTGTATGCTTCCACCTAATATATTATAAAGCACAGTTATGTGGACGTAACCCTAGGGAGAGGGTGAACCATGTATATCTTGTGTTGTGTGTGATTGATGTTGTGTTCTTTACTTCTGTTGCTCTGTTGATACATTAGTATGTTAGATTTGACAGATAAATGTGCGAAGTAGATCTAAGTTGGTAACTGATATCTAGATGTTCTGTTGTTCTTGTATTGGATCCACTTTGTATTTATTCTGGTTGTAGACATCTATGTCCTGCAACCCCCTATAGCTACTTCAGGTGAGACTACATCTGCTTCACAGGTGTTTCCAAAAGGGCTATTAGTTAGGGCTTGTTGGTGCGTTGTTAGAGCTGAACCCTGGGTCTGCCACTGTGCCAACAAAGATACCTTTTTTGGATTGAGAAATTTATAGTCCTAAGAAAAATGATAATTTTCCAAGCATTGACATTTCAAACTCCTTCTGCATTTCTTCAACAAACCTTTTACTCAATTTGTCAGTGCTACTTCCAAAAATTTTATCATCCACATAAACAACAATAATTACCATGTCATTATCTTCTAGTTTGATGTAGATATTGGTGTCTGCAACTCCTCTTTTAAATCCTTGTTGTTGTAGATGCTTGTCCAGTCTTGATTACGAAGCTCTAGGAGCTTTCTTTAACCCATAGAGAGCTTTCTTGAGTTTGCATACATAATCTCTATCCTATGATAATTGGAATCCTTCATGTTTCTCAATATATAATTCTTATTCTGTGTTTCCATTTAGGAATGCAAAACTAATGTCCATCTGATAAATTTTGAAGTCTTTGTGGCAAGAAAATGCCAACAACATTCCAATAGCCTCCATTTTTGCTACAGAGGAAAATGTTTCTTTGAAGTCAAATCCCTCAATTTGAGCATATCATTTTCATACTAGTATTTATTTTTTTCTTACTACATGTCCATTCTCATTTTGTTTATTCCTAAAAACCCATTTATTTCCTATTACATTATTATTCTTGGTTCTAGGAACAAGTTCTCAGGTTTGATTATTTTCAATCTGGTCTAATTCTTCATTCATGGCATTAACCCGGTACTCATATTTGCTTGCTTCTTCAAAACTGTTAAGCTCTTTTGTGGATAGTATGGAAAAATGGACTTGCTCAGAAAAAACTATTTATTCTTCTCCTTGTCTGAGGTCTTGCACTTTTACTTCCAATAATTTGACTTTCAGGATGATTCTTTTGTACATACCTTGAAGGTGTTCTAGTGTCTCTCCTTTTTGTCTCTTGTTATTCATCTTTTTGTTGGAACTCCCCTTTCGATTCTACTTCTTGTTGTTCTTCCTCTGTTTGCTCTTCTTCTTGTTCCTCTTCATGTTGTGCTTCTTCCAAATATTCATCTTCTCTTCTGCATTTTGTTTCCTTCGAATTTTTATTTTATTGATGTGACCTTTCATTATCTACTTTTACATTTTCACTCATCACTATCTTGTCTATCCTTAAGTTGTAGCATCTGTAGGCCTTACTATCGGATGGGTATCCTAGAAAAATTCCTTC
>SNQJ01S0189820.1:7390-18176 GCA_010110895.2 Picea sitchensis
AGCAGTGAAGACTATGATCCATGATCAAGATCTTCCAATGCACTTATGGACTGAAGCAGCAAGAACAACAGTCTATGTCCAAAACAGTTTATCCCATAGTGCACTTGGATTCAAAACCCTAGAAGAAATGTTCTCTAGAAAGAATACATAAGTAAGCCATCTCAAAATATTTGGTTGTCCAGTGTTTGTACACATTCTGAAAGAAAGGAGAACAAAGTTGGACCCTCCAAGAAAGAAGGGAATATTTTTTGGATATTGTGAGGTCTCCAAGGCCTTCAGAATTTACATACCAGGTTACCATCATATTGAGATCAGCAAAGATGTAACCTTTGATGAATATGCAACACTTAAGAGATAAAGGAAGTGCCATCTTGAAGAAGTATATGAAGAATAACCTGTAGCTCCCAGAGTTGCAGAACCTATGAAGGAAGTTACAGTTTCCCCTGATGATGATATTCCAAAAAATGAAGATATGATAGAATCTCAAGAACCTCCCCAGATGATGATCTCTCACAAGAGAAAGCCAGCTTGGACAAGGGAGCTTATTCAATATGGAGAGAAGTATGGTTCCCCAGAAGGAACCATGAGACATATCAAGAAGCCTAAGACATTCTCTAGTTATATGGCCTTGATGTGTGATCTCATAGAGAAGGAGCCTACTTACTTTGAAGAATTCATTCAGAAGAAAGAATGGGCGAATGCCATGACAAAAGAATACCAATCCATTATAAAGAATGATATATGGGAAATAGTTCCAAGAAAAAAATAACAAAGATGTGTTATCTTCCAAATGGCTATACAAGATAAAACATGTTGCAGACGAAAGTATTGAAAAATACAAAGCAAGATTTGTAGCTCGTGGATTTTCTCAAAAGGAAGGCATTGATTATGAAGAGATATTTTCTCTTGTAGCCAGATACACTTCTATTAGAACAATCATAGATCTCACAGCCAAGATGAAGTGGAAGTTACACCAAATGGATGTGAAAACAACCTTCTTAAATGGTGTTATTGAAGAAGAAGTGTATATTGAACAACCCCAAGGGTTTGAAGTTGAATACATAAAGACTCATGTCTGCAGGTTGAAGAAAACTATGTATGGATTAAAACAAGCTCCTAGAGCTTGGTTTGGAAGAATTGATAGTTTTCTGACGAGCTTAGGCTTTACCAAGAGAAAATATGATTCTAACCTTTACTTCAAAGTTATGAATGATGACCCAGTTATATTGTTGATGTATGTAGATGATTTTTTATTAACTGGAGAAGAAAAGCTCATCACAGATTGTAAGAAGAAGCTCGATGCAGAGTTTGAGATGAAATACCTAGGACTGATGCATTACTTATTAGGTCTTGAAGTTTGGCAGAGCCCAGAGAAGATCTTCCTTAACCAAGGGAAGTATGCAGTTGAAATACTAAAGAAGTTTGAATGTAAAGCCATGAACACACCCATGGAGACAAAGTTGAAGCTCCTGGTAGATACTTCGTTAGAATTGATTGATGCTACTCTATACAGACAAATTATTGGTTCATTTATGTATCTGACGAATACCAGTCCAGATATATGTTTTTTTGTGAACACCTTGAGTCAGTATTTGGTAGAAACCAGACATGTTCACCTTGTAGATGCAAAACATGTGATGAGATACCTTAAGGGTACATTGGAATATGGTCTATGTTATATTGGATATCATGACTTCAGATTGTATGGATATACTGTTTCAGATTGGGCTGGAAGTGTTTCTGATAGAAAGATCACTTCAAGATGTTGTTTCAGTCTGGAGTCAGCCATGAATTCATGGTAGGGTAGGAAGCAATCTAGTATTTTTCTCAACACGACATAACTAGAATACATTGCAACATGTTTCGCCAGTTGTGAAGCCATATGGCTTCGAAAGTTGTTGATAGGTATATTCGATCTGGAGATGGAAGCCACCATGATTCTATGTGATAACCAAAGTTGCATAAAGATGGTAGAGAACCATGTGTTCCATAATAAGTCGAATCACATAGAAATATGGTATCACTATATTCGTGATATGGTGCAGAAGGGATCCATAAAGATCCAATATGTTGGCACAGATGAGAAGGTTGTGGATGTGTTGACCAAGCCTCTGTCTCGTGTGAAGTTTGAGCACTTCCGAGACAATATTGGTGTTGTCTGAAAGGACCTATATCGAAAGGGGGAGTGATGTTGATGATACTATGGTATCCTGACCAACAATGGGTATCTTAGTTAGGATTTTATATCCTAGGGGACTAATCATCCCTGGACAGATATCGAAGGTCCGGTAAGGATAGTCTATTAGAGTACCTATGCATGTATATTCCAACTGTGGTCAGTAGTGGCAGCTCCGTTAGGATTTTATATCCTAGGGAATCTTTTGATTCCTGGGCAGATCCTGAAGGTCCGGTAAGGATGGTATGTCAAAGTACCATGTGGTAGATCTGTTAGGATTTTACATCCTAGGGAATCGTTTGATTCCTGGGAAGATCTCAAATATTTGGTAAGGACGGTCTGTCAGAGTACCACAAAATGTTGTTGTTGCACCTGCCTAATTATGTTGCCATATGATCATGATGTTGATGATGTTATCGCAACCTCATGTTGATGATGTTGATGATGTTTCTATCTCAGCCTCGTTCTGATGATGTTGATGATGTTATCTCATCCTTGTGTTGATGATGTTGATGATTTTGCTATCTCAGCCTCGTGTTGATGTTGTTGATGTTGTATCAACCTTGTACTATTGATGATGTTGTATCAGTCTTGAACTGATTGATGATGATATATTAGTGTTATACTAATTGATGTTGATGCAGATGATGATGATGTTACTCCAGCTCCATGCTCTGAAATATGATGTTGTTGATTATGAGAAAAACGTTTGAGGATTTATAGATGTGCTAGTCAATGATCCAGATGTTGATGATGATGCTTCCCTCTCTCTCTCATGTTGATGTTGTATTGGGTTATTTCAGTAGAATATCCTTCTTGTTAAGGGGGAGTGTTGAAATATTCTAACTACGAAGAATATTCTAATTATAATTGAGTTATTTTCTTATAAATCAAATCCCCTTATGTGGATTGATCATGTCGGGCTTTGTATAAGACCAAATCCCCTTTTGTGAATTGGTCAAACCATTTTTATATGGTGGTAATTGAGAATTCCTCCCCTAGGACTAATTAAGTGGTTCTAACCACTAATTGAAGAAGTCGGCCCTGCTTGATTAAGAGACACAACCCTAGCACCCCCCAGCTAGTATAAATAAGAGGGGATGATGCCACATTCACTAACTCACTCAAGTCACTCATCTAGTGCGCAATTATTGAAGGAAGATACAGTTAGAAGAAGGAGAAGAGAGAGGTGCATGCTTAGTGTTGGATTATCTTTAGGATTTTGGTATTTTTCTTGGAATTGTATTGACAATCTATATTAAGGATTTTTTTGTTGGGTTTTCTCCCCATGAGCATTTCCCAGGAAAAAATGTTGTGTACCTTGTGATTGTGTTTCTCTCAGTGATCCTATTTGTGCTATTATTTTTGAAAAACATTAAAACTTAACAAGAACATCATAATTCAATTCATATCTTGAAGGGAATACAATTTTCTTTCCGAAGGCTTATCCTATCTAACAATTTATTGGCCCCTTTTTGTAGATTTCAAAATGGAAAGGAAAAATATGGCTATTGAATGTCCTAGTTATCGTTTAAAATTTTGATTGGACCAAGATTAGTCAATGAACAATGTGTGCACTACAACAGTTGGTGAAAATATTGATGACTCTGAGTTGGTGCGTATTGCATTGGATGGAGCTCGAGAGAAGTTACTTGAATGGAAATGCCTATGAGATGATTTTGTGCAAGAAGAGATCATACTTGGTCAGTCAATATCTTCATCTTCACCACATATTGTGGATGAAGAAGGCTTGGCTCTTGCGAACAAAGGCAAGGGCAAGAAGAAGAAAGGTGGGAAGAAGAAGAACATTGACTTTTCTAAAGTCAAATGTTTCCAATGTCACAAGATGGGACAATTTTCCTCATAGTGTCCAAAGAAGAAGAAGAAGAACCAACCGAAAATGGCAGCTTCTGCAACAGTGGATGAGTTTTCCAAAAACTTCGAGGAGGAGTTTTTCTTCATAGCCTATATGTCTAGTGCAATAGTCTCAGACATGTGGTTTATTGACAACAAAGAATCTTGTCATATGACAGGACGCAAGGAGTTTTTCACTAGGATACAAAAGGGAGGCGTTAATCTAGTCATAGATCTTGGAGGTGACAGGCGCTACAAGGTGCAAGGGGTTGGCATGGTCTCATTTCAGAGGAATTTGGGTAAACCACTCCAATTTTTTGGCGTACTATATGTTCTAGGGTTGACAAAGAACCTCATATCAGTCTCTACTCTGGAAGATAAAGGGTATGAAGTCACTTTCTATAAGGGAAGGGTGTTCGTGAGGCCATCAAGGTCAAGCGATAAGATGGACAGGATGATTGGGGTTTGAGAAGAGAAGGTATACAAACTACAATTTCAACCAGGGAGAGCATTGGTCAGTACAACCACAAACATGGGTGATTTGTGGCATAGGAGTATGACACACTTACACTTTGGTACGATGGTGCACTTGAGACAGGAATTCATTGGATTGCCTAAGTTCACCGCAGAGAGACAATCACTAGATTGCCTAAGTTCACAGTAGAGAGACATGACCCTTGCAAGGGTTGTGCAATGGGAAAGTATGCCCCGAGACCATTTCCACTAATAGAGAAAAGGTCCAAGGGAGTATTAGACTTGATTCATTCAGATGTATGTGGTCTGATAAGTGTGGAATCAGTGAGTGGCTTCAAATAATTTGTACTATTCATTGATGTCTACTCTAGGAAGACTTGGATATACTTCTTGAAGGCTAAGGATGAAGTCTTCGACAAATTTATGGAGTTCAGAGCTCTAGTTGAGAACTAGACTGGAAGGAAGATTCAGGTTTTTAGATCTGACAACGAGGGTGAGTACACCTCCAAGGAGTTTGCGGATTATTGTGTAGAAGCAGGGATCAAGAAGGAACTCATTGTTCCTTACAATCCTCAACATAATGGAGTGACTGAGAAGAAGGACATAACCATAGTCAGAGCAACACGGGAGATGATACATGATCAAGGTTTTACATTGTTTTTATGGGCAGAGGCTAGTCACACTGCTTTTTATATTCAAAATAGGAGTCTCGACACAGTTTTGGGGAAGTTGACACTTGAGGAGGTATTTACAGGTACCAGACCAGATGTGAGTCATTTTATCATCTTGGGAAGCATATGTTATTGTCACATCCCTTCAAAGAAGAGGACGAAGTTGGACCCCATAGAAGACAAGGGGATTTTTGTTGGTTATAGCGAGGCTTCAAAGGCCTACAGGATCTTTGTGTCAGCACGCAGAAAGATCATTGTGTGTAGGGATGTGCAATTCAAGGAGGAGCATGCATTGAGGAGGTCAAGAGATTTGCCAACACATTTAGAGGACCAGCAGTGACAGGACTCGGGGGTCAAGACAGAGGAGGCACAAGGTGAGAGCATATGATCACAACAACAAACACAAGGTACAAGTGTCAAGAGAGAGACTTTTGGGTAGGATAATTAGAAGCTAGATGATGAGGAGAAGGAGGAGCGTGATGCAGTTCCAAAGGATCAAGACACTAGGCCGCGACCTAAGTGGTATAAGTCCACAATCAATGATTCTAGGTTGGCAGGGCTTCCAGAGAGAGACTTTAGACAAAGTAAATCACCAGAGAGACTTGGGTACATGGAATTAATGACACAACTCATTGATGCAAATCCTTCCACATATGAGTAGGATCCACAACATGGAGTGTGGCAGGAAGACATGATGGAGTAATATGCCTCCATTATGAAAAATGATGTTTGGGAGGTGGTGCCCAAGCTAGAAGGAAAGAAGGTGGTTGGATCCAAGTTGATTTACAAGGTCAAGCTTGTATAATATGTAAGCATGGAAAATTACAAATCCCTCTTTATGGCCAAGGGGTTTTCACAGCAAGAGGGACTTGAATATGAGGAGAATTTCACCCTGGTGGCCAGGTATTCCTCGATCCGAGCAGTCGTATCGTTGGCATTAGAGAAGGGCTGGCACATTCACCAGATGGACATGAAGACCAATTTCCTTAACAAAGTTGTTGAGGAAGAGGTATATTTTGAGCAGCTAGAGGGATTTGAGGTAGGTAGCAGAGAGATGCATGTGTGTAGACTAAGGAGATCCTTGTATGGGGCTCAAGTAGGCACCTCGGGCATGGTACTCGAGGATAGACAACTACTTGAGGGAGATGGGTTTCCATTGGATCGAGGTTGATCTGAACCTGTATTTTCTTGCATGGGAGGTGCCTCTCATACTGGTTTTATATGTAGATGACCTATTTCTAACAGGGGATGAGCAGTTGATAGCCGACTGCAAGGCTAACCTTGCAGTTGAATTTGAGATGAAAGACCTTAGGTTGACGCATAGCTTCCTTGTTCTGGAGGTTTGGCAGGAGGATGGGCACTTCTTCTTGGGACAAGGGGAGTATACGGTGGAGATATTGTGTAGGTTCATGATGATAGATTGTAGTCCTATGTCCACACCTCTAGTCATGAACAAGAGGAAGATTGATGCATCATATTCAAAGACAGTAGACGCCACTGTCTATCGTCAATTGATTAGATTGCTCATGTATCTGGTCAACACTCGGTCAGATATCAGCTTTGCAGTAAACTCTTTGAGTCAGTTCATGGTGGACCCTCAGAGAGTACATTGGATAGTTGTGAAGCATGTGCTTCACTACCTCATAGGTACAATGGAGTATAAGTTGTTATATGAGCGTAGTGGTGGAGTGAGATTGGTAGGCTTTACAAAAGTTGGTTGGGAAGGATGTGTAGAGAACAGAAAGAGTACTTCAGGTTGTTGTTTCAGCATTGCATTGGGCATCATTTCCTAGTTCAGCAGGAAGCAGAAATCAGAGGCATTAATATCTGTTGAGGCAGAGTACATGGATTCTAGCTTGGAAACATGTGAGGCACTGTGGCTAAGGAAGCTACTCTTGGGATTGTTCAGGAAGGAGCTAGAAGCTACTATGATTCACTATGACAATCAAAGTTGCATCAAGCTCTCTGAGAATCCGGTGTTTCATGATCGTAGCAAGCACATTGAAATCATGTATTAATTCATCCAGGATTATGTACAGAGAGGAGCCATGAGGCTTGACTACATACAAACTGATGAGCAGATAGCAAATATTTTTACTAAGGCACTGAGTAAACATAAGTTTATGAAGTTTAGAGATCAGATGGGGTTGAGGCAAAATCCCTTCCTCGCTAATAGGGAGTGGTGATATTGTATAGAAAGGAAGGTATTCACCATGTGTGGCATCCTAGAATGGAGGAGAAAAATGAAACTCAAACAAGTTGATGGGTTAATATTTTTCTTAAAGTTGTACTTAGGAAAAAGTACATTAAATGGGTTATATTTTAATGTATACTTAATGAGCACTTTTTTATAAAGTTAAAGTGAAAAATAATTTACGTTGTGGTCTTTTAATCTTGACCATTGATCTCATCGGGTGTCTGAGGATAAATATTGGCCCTACATCCTTATGTATATAGGGTTTCTCACTTGCTCATTGAGTAAAAGAGAGATCGACTTGGAGAGGGGCACATTATGCACAAGAGAGGGGCGATTTTCTGAAGAGAGAAAGAGGATAATTGTTTGAGGGTTTGGAGAGATGGTTTGTAGGGAAACAAAGGAGGAATCTTCACTGATATTGGCACACATATTCATCATTTCAAAGGTCATTTCCTATAGATCCGATAGCCGCAGTACTAGGTGATGCAGTATCCACGCAGGAAGTCATACGATCACGCAGTGGCATCTTCTGGAACAATTTGGTTCAGGGGGATTTGCAGAAGGGTCTTACATCAGTTGATGAGTTGATACACTAGTATTTTCCTTGCATTTTGGTTGGGTCAATTTTATTGTAAGATATCTATATATTTTCCTTCGGAATAATAAAAATCTCCAAATATGTTGCATTGGTTTTCTCTCCGAGGTTTTTCCAAGGACGATTGTCCAAAATACTTGTGTACATGTGATGTGATTGATGTTATATTTTACTATTAATTTCCTGGTTATTATTTTTTGTTGTTCATTATTTATTTATGGAAGAAAACCTGGCATAATCAGTTAAAAGAAAAACTAATTGATTTAGTGAACTGGGTTTAGAGAAATTTCACAATTGTATGCATCTTAACTCATTGAAGCATTCAAGGTTTTCCTTAAGGGTTAAGAGTGGTTATCCCCTTAAGGTTTTCCTTGGCTAGGGTTTAGTTCTAGGGGTTAGGAGTGGCTATCCCCCTAGGGTTTAAAACCTAGTTCTCTTGATCTTGTGTTAGAAGCTCTTGAGGGACAACACCTAGGGTTTATGAGGGTATAAACTCTAGGGTTATCTCTCCTAGAAGTTTGAACTACACTTATGAGGGAATAATCCTAGGATAGACCTCCAAGTCCTATTTTTTCCTTGGCCTCCATTGAAGTGCTACATTGAATCCATATGCCCAATGAAAACACATTGACCTCCAAACCTCCAAATACTTTCTCTATTACTCTAATGATACCCAAACTCATTTTTCCTGGACTTCACTCTTCACATTGAGCTTCCTTGCCCTAAGCTCAAGCAATCTTGATCCAGGGAAACTCCCTTGAGTCAGAGGAGAGATGGCCTAAAGGGAAAGATGGTTGGTGAGGTGACTGTGGCCTTCCCCTCAATTACATAGGATTTCACTTGAGCTTTCAGACTTTAGCTCAATAAGTTCAAGTTCATCTGATAATAGGCACCCAAATGAAAGTGATGGAAACTTAATGAAGTGTTGATGGTTTAGTTTCTTATCTAATACAGGATGAGAACAAAACAATTGTTTATTGAAGATAATACATATATCGAGGTCACATACCTAGTGAAATCGTGAGCATCAATTTTAGCCACCTAGGTGCCTCGGTGGATGGAGGACCCATATGTGGTCTTGTGTTTGAACCAAAAAAATTGTAATTGTATTTGAAATCCTTCTTTGTAATTTTTT
Source organism: Picea sitchensis (assembly GCA_010110895.2). Lineage (NCBI taxonomy): Eukaryota > Viridiplantae > Streptophyta > Pinopsida > Pinales > Pinaceae > Picea > Picea sitchensis. The sequence goes on from SNQJ01S0189820.1 coordinate 16,493, forward strand.
TTGTTAAAATATTGTAACTGTGAAGAATATTCTAATTATACTTGAGTTATTATCTTATGGATCAATCCCCTTTTGTGGATTGATCATGTCAGGACTTATGTATGACCAAATCCCCTTTTGTGGATTGGTCAAACCCTAGTTAATTGGTGCTAATTGAGAAGTTGAACCCTAGGGCTAATTAAAGTGGTCTTAGCCACTAATTGAAGAAGTTAGACCAGCTTGGTCAAAAGACACAACCCTAGCACTCCTCAGCTAGTATAAATAAGAGAGGATAGCACCTCATTCTCACACTCACCCAACCACTCATATAGTGCACATCTTTTGGGAGATAGATGTAGTTTCCAGAAGGAGAGAGAGGTGCATGCTCAGTCTTGGATATTCTTGGTGGTTTTGTCTTTTGTCTTGGCATTGTATTGGCAATCTATATTAAGGAAGTTTTTCTTGGGTTTTCTCCCCCATGAGGGTTTCCCGGGATAAAACGATGTGTACCTTGTGATTGTGTTTCTCTTAGTTATATTGCTTATGTTATTATTGTCTAGTAAATTTAAAAGAACTTAATAGTTTCTCTATATTTAACATGGTATCAGAGATAAAATGAGTAGAGAACCTTTCACTGGGTAACCAAAAACGTCACTGTTGTCGTACAAGCAAATTATGGCTTTTTGTTGGAAGAGAAACTATGACTAAAAACCATCTAGGGAAGTGCACCCTAGCCTAGCAAACTCATTGGAAGCTTGAGCACACCTTTTTAGTGGCCAGAGCCTCTGAAAAGTCAAACCCTAGTTTTGACTGGTACTAGAAAACTAGAAAACCGAGAAACCATAACCAGTACCAGAAGTACTAGTCCAGATTTGTGCAGGCTCAGTTTCAAGGGGTAAAATTTGGATTTTCTAAAAACATATTGCACCAGCCTACTCACCTCAGCCCAACGCATCTAGTCCCTGAATCAGAATTCAAAAAATTTGAAAGTTGAAAAATTAGGGTTTCCTCATAAAACCCTAAGTTGTAGTTGTAGTACCAATTGCAGTGAAAGTTTTGCGAAGTGTTGGGACTATTGTTTTATTTTCCTATTGCACCTTACCATAGAAATACATTTTCATAGTTATGTACTTACATATGGTTTAAATGTATTATTATTCTAAAAGGGTACTTGCATGAGAAAGGATCTCTTGACAATCATAGATCTAAAAGGATCTCATATCCAACTCATTCAGAGGAATAAATGCACCCTAGGTTTGATTATACCAATATGCATATATTTGTTATTATTTTGACATCTAGGTTGATGTTGAAGTTATGACCATCATACTAACCCTTGGTCAAGATTAAATTCAAGGTGTTAGAATGAGATTAGAGTTCAATCTCTAACTTAGATTTCTGTCAAGATAGCATATTATCTTAGTACATAGGACAGGTTGAAGAAATCACTTGTCATCTTAAGTAAAGGAGACTTGGAAGAAAAGAAACACACTCATTCTTGAATACAAGACTCTAGGCTCCAGGTTTGATTAATTAATTTGATAAGATCTACATATGACAAAGTAAACACTATAGTTGAGATATCAGTCTTTGAAAAGTATTATACTTGGTAGCATGTGAGAATTACTAAGATGAATGCTTATTGAAATAATTTACCAAATATAACTAACATCTCCTCTATAAGTAACATCCCCTCTAGGAGAAA
>SNQJ01S0189823.1:5288-18175 GCA_010110895.2 Picea sitchensis
TGCACTTCCTTTTCTAAACCCTGCATGCTATAGATATTTATCCAGTCTAGACTACCATGCTCTAGGAGCCTATTTTAGACCATACAAGGCCTTCTTCAATTTACAAAAATAATTTGCGTTATCTGACAACTGAAATCCTTCTATTTGTTCAATGTAGACTTCTTCTTCAAGTTCCCCATTCAAAAAAGCCGATTTTACATCCATCTGATATACTTTAATATTCTTGGAGCAAGAATAAGCTAAAAGCAATAAGATTGCTTCCATTCTGGCAACTGGGGAAAATTTCTCTTCAGATTTGATTCCTTCAACCTGTGCGTATCCTTTACATACCAATCTAACTTTGTTCCTTGTAACCTATCCATCTTCATTCAATTTATTTCTGAATACCCACTTTGTGCCAATCACATTCTTATTCTTTGGTCTCATAACCAATTCCCAAGTGTCATGCTTCTCTATTTGATCCAATTCTTCATCCATGGCCTTATTAAAAAATTCATCCTTGTTGGCCTTTTCAAAATTGTTTGGTTCAATCATAGATGAGAGTGCTAGGTGTGTTTGTTCTAGTGAATGGATTCTTCTTCTAGTCTCAACTCCTGCATCTTTGTTTCCGATAATCTGATCTGAAGGATGATTCTTCTGTACTCGTTTGCTAGGTGTCTTTGGAGGCACTTGTTGAACTTGCTCTTCTACTTCTGTCTAATCCTTTTCATATTCCCCTTCTATTTCTTCTTCATCTTCTGCTTCTTCTTCATGAAACTGTTCCATTGATTCATTTTTTTCTTCCTTTAATTCTCGTCCACCTGTTTCATCAATTGTTACATTGATGTTTTCCACAAATTTGTTCGATCTCAGATTGTAACACTTGTATGCTTTCCTTGTACTTGAGTAACCAACAAGTACGCCTTTGTCCACACGAGAGTCAAGCTTTCCCATTCTTCCATCCTCTCTTTTGATGTAGCATTTGCTTCCAAATACTCTGAAATGTTTCACATTTGTTGGTCTTCCTTTCCATAGCTCGTAGGGAGTTTTGTCAGTGTTGTTTATGAGTATTACTCTATTTTGAATGTGAACCATTGTATGCACTGCATGTATCCAAAAGATATCTGTCAATTTGGAATCCATTAACATAGTTTGAGCCATTTCATGTACTGTCCTGTTCTTTCTTTCAACAACTCCATTTTGTTGAGGTGTCCTAGCAACGAAGAATTGCCTTTTTATTCCATGCCTGCTGTAGTAGTCCATAAATTCCTTTGAAGTGAACTCTCCTCCATTATCAAATCTCAAACATTTGATTTTTGAATTCATTTCATTTTCAACCATTTCCTTGTAGACCTTGAAGTTTTCAAAAGCTTTTGACTTATTCTTGAGAAAACAAACTGCAGTCATTCTTGTATAATCATAAACTAATAACATAAATTATTTCTCACCTTTTAAACCCTTTGTTGTAGTTGATCCAACTAGATTAGTATGCACAATTTCCAGTGGTCTTGTCGTTGAATATTCCTTTGATTTAAACCTGGTCTTTGTTTGCTTTCCTTGTTGACAATGCTTGCATAAAGTGTTGGTTGGTTTTGTAATCTGGGGCATTTCTCTACCTTCTTCCTTTTTGATGACTTTGAAAAGGTTATCAAAGTGTATGTGACACATTCTTCTGTTCCATAGCAAACTTTCATCTTCCTTTCCTAGACAACACTTTTCATTTCCAATTTCAGTGAATACATATATGTTGCTTGAAGTTCTTGCAGCTGTTGCAATCAATTTTCCCGAACCTTCTTTTCTTATCTCGCACTTTTGTGAATCAACAGTAACTTTATAACCTTGGTCACACATTTGAATCACACTTAGAAGATTATTTTTCATATCTTCTACTAGTAGAACATTTTCCGCCTTGGTATTATTGTTTCCAATTCTGACTGTGCCTTTTCCAATGATTTTAGCTGAATCATCATTTCTGAAGGAGACTGATCCATCTCTTTCCTTTCTTAATGTAAGAAACCTGTCTTTATCACTTGTCATGTGTTTTGAACAACCACTGTCAATATACCAACCACGTTTCTTCTTCTTAGCTTGTAGAGAAAGTGTGCATGATTCTTCATTGCAATACTTATTCTACTTTCTTATCCATGTTCTCTTCCGAGGTTCATGCCTGTGATTGTTGTAGTTTTGTTGTGGTTCTCTAGGAGGAACTGTCATTCTGCAATCTTTGGCCACGTGTCCAAAGTTTATACACTTGTAGCATTCCACTTTAGTGCTCAATGATTCAAACATGTTGTAACTTATTCTCTGTGTTTCACTCGGCCTTCTTAGATAACCCTTTTGGGTATGACTTTCAAAGTTGTTTATGTTCCTACTGTTAGCTCTACAATTCATACCTTTATGTCCAAAATTATTACATGCATAACACAAACCAAAAAAGATAGTTTGATACCTGGGAGTTGAAGATCTTCTGAAAGGAGTTGCTCTTCTGAATCCTTCTTCTTCCTAAGGGCCCCTATCCGTCGATCGTTGATTCTAAAATATGAATCTTCTTGGTGGAGGAGTGTCCCTGTATTCTTCTTTGTATGTCTTCATATCCCCTTTGATTGTTTCTGCGTAGATTTTTTAATATGTTTCTTGTTCTGTTGTTTTGGAACTTGATCCCTTTTCTGTCTGATTATATCCAAGTCGGGACTTTTCATGATGAGGATTTTGACTGTTGATAATGTTATCCAAAAATTTTGAGCTCTTCTGCATATTTTTCTCTTGAAGATCCTTTCTTAATGTGACAATCTCTGCTTCCAAATTTCCAATGATCCTGTCTCTTTCTTCTAGCTGTTCTTTGAGTACTTCTTCAATTCTTTTATCTTCTTCTATTTGAACATTCAAATTTGTGATCATTTGTTCTAGCTCTCAAGTGTTGTATTTCTTGTCTAGTTCCACTTGTAGCTTCTTGTTTTTCTTCTTTTCTCTTCTTATAAATTCTATGGCCCACAACAATTCTTCTCGATAGTCAACTTTTGCCTCTTCATATTCTTCTTCGCTGTCTTCTTTATTAGAGTCTTCTACTGCCATGAATAGAACTCTTTATGTTTCACTCTCACTGACTTCATCTTCATTTGATGAGAAGATGTCTTCTTTGGTGCATAAGCTTTTCTTGAAATCTTTCTTTGTGGTTATTTTACCTTTATATGTTTGTTTGCTATTTGAGTAATCGTCATCATTCCTCTTATTTTTCTTATGATGACATTTGTTAGCAAAATGACCAATACCATCACAATTAAAACAAATCAATGGAAACTTACCTTTATATCTGCCGTTGGTTCCTTTGTTCAATCTTTTGACAAAGTTGGCCATTTCTTCATCATCTTTTGAGATGTCACTGTTGTTGCTATGTTATTTTTCCTTTTGCTTTCCCTTTTGATTTGACCTTTTGGATGCTTTGAAAATTGCTTCTTTTATATATGGATTTTCCTGTTCAGTTCTCATTTCATATGCTATGAAGATTCCATGTAGTTCGTCCATGCTTATTGAGTCTAGATCTACTCTTTCTTCTAGTGTTGATATCTTAGGACCAAATCTCATAGGAAGGGATCTTAGTACCTTTTGAACAATTATAGATTCTTTAATTTCTTCTCCCAATTCTATGATTGCATTTACTGTTTCATTGAATCGTAAGAAGTAAGTTGCAATATTCTCGTCTTCCTTCATCTTTAGTTGTTCAAACTGACCTCTATAAGTTTGAAGCTTTGCTGCTTTGACTTTCAAATCTCCTTCAGAAATATTTTGAAGCTTGTCACAAATCTCTTTAGCAGATTTACAATGTATAAATTTGGTGTATACTGATTCACAAAGACCATTCAGAATTGCATTTGTGGCTTTGGGATTATTTTTCCCAAGTTTTATTGCTCTTTCATTTGTCGGTGGAACTGCTGGTTCTTTGTATCCATCTACAACAGATTGTCAAATTTTAAATCCCTGTGCCTGTATATATGTTTTCATCTGTTTGCTCCAAAATGCATGCTTTTGTCCATCAAACTGTGATATTCCATTTATATATATGTTGTTCCTCTCCATGATCTACCTTTCAGTGGTCAAAATGATTTCTGAAGGAACCTGCTCTGATACCAATTGTTGGATTACTGAGAGGGGGGGTGAATCAGTAATAGAGCAATTCAATCCTTTTCAACCACAAAATGAAAGTGTTATATCAATGTAGCATTATCATCCAATAGTTGCAGAGTAAATAAACAATGAACAAATGAACAATCATATACATACACAGTACACCAATGTTTTACGTGGAAACCTAAAGCGGGAGGAAACCACATAACGCTTTTTCTTATATGTATTTAAGAGTTACATTCATTGGAAGCACCAACTTCCTTTGTTTTCCAACTGCAACTGGAAGGAGGCTCCAACCCCCTAGTTTCTCAGGCTAGAACCTGAGGGAGGCTCCAACTCCCCAATTCTATGGCTATAACCAGAATAAGGCTACAACCCCCTATGCTCTCCGGCTACAACCAGAAGGTGGATACAACCACCTGTCCTTGCCCCATCCAACCTCCCTGGAATATAAATTCCAAATGTAGAAAACTTGTCACTGTCACTGAATCAACCACTGCCACTGTCAACCTATCATTATCAACCTGTACCAATAACCTGTAACAACTTGTACCAATCAACCTGCACCAAACAACCTGTACCAATAACCTGAACCAACATGTACCATGCATCAACTGCACATCAACTATGACTTATCAAGATGTACCAACATCATCAACTATACACCTCATGTATGTGCCAAGTCATCAACTACTTGTCTCAACCATGTAACTTGACCATATACCAAAGACATACACCAATATAACCATCGAAAATTCTTCACTCTCTCGATAAACCGAATACCATAAACCCTTACATCAAACCATGTGCCACAAGCTCACTGTTATGTAGCCTCAAGCTAAATCAACAACTTCAACAACACATCGCAACCAAAATACTAATACCCATATGCCAAATACCAACAACAAAATACCAACTATATCCCTAAACAAATCTGATATATGCAGCAATAATGAACATCGAATACCATCTCAAGAGCTAAACCCTAGGTCACAAAACATACCTCAAACAAGATGTGCCATATCTCTCATAAATAAACCCCAACCATGTTGTTTCCGCGATTTTTCTGCCGCGATATTTCTGCTGCATTTTTTCTGCTGCGATTTTTCTGTCGCACTTTTTCTGCTGCGATTTTTATGTTGCACTTTTTCTGCCATAGTTTTTCTGTCGCACTTTTCCCGCCGCACTTTTCTCTATCAATAATACCTACCCAAATAACCTTTCACAAAATAGATATTCAATGATATTCAACAGGTTCAAGTGTGATTAGATGAGAGAGCCTTGCCTCTTATTTATACTTTCATGTAGCATTCCACTTTCCTTATTTTAGGGAGTTCTCCATTAACATTATTATTTAAATAATTTATTTTGCAAACACTTTGACTACTTTGACCTTTTGGGGCTTCTAGATGACTCATGAGGGTTATCCAACTTCACATGGCCATAACTCTCTAATCGTGAGGAGTTATCTGACATTCCACATACCACCGAAAATGACATGACATGTACTATCCATCTAGAATAGTTTCACCTACAAATATATCAAAACTCATACCATTATCCATCAAACAAACTTGGGTCCATTACCTAAACCTTTGTGCTACCAGAATTCGCTACCAAACTTTCTTCAAGGGTTGACATCAATGACAACCAACCCAATTAATCAACAAAAGTTGCTGTTGTTATTGTCGAGTTGATTCACTGGGTCATCCGTGTTGTCTATTATTGAAAGAGCTTGCTCTCAGGCTCTGTAGTATGGTAAGGTTGTAATGATCCTGATTGTAAGTATGAGTCTGTCACATGTCTAAGTTTTGAAAGGATGTGCATGGCTCAATGTATTTTAAATTTGGGGAATGACATAAAGAGAATATGAGAATTTGTTGTTGTCAAGTATGTTATGTTTAATGTATACCTGTGTTTCATGGAATGAAGATAATAATAAAGCTGCAGTGATTCTCAGTTATCATGTGTTCCTTATGTGGTATTTGGATGTGTGTGTGTATTTTTTTTTGCATATTAATAATAGTAAGTTTCCAGCTATGGAATGTATAAATATTAACCCAGATGGATGTCTAAGTGTTTATCCCTTCATCCCCAACAAATGACCAGATGGTCTTTGTGATCCTCATAGCATCTTGGGTGAGACTTTCTTTAGCCTTGGTTGAAGATTGATATGCCGATGCTTTGGGGTTTTTGTTGATCAACTCTGGATGAACCCTGCGTATTAACCCCCTAGCATTAAGAAGGACTCACCCAAGAGTGAAATGAGACAACAAATGGTTTATTTGTTGGACCTGAAAGTCTTGTATTGAAGAATGAAGGCAAAGAATGATGTGGTATCCATCTCGGGAGGAAATTCAAGATTGGTTGACAGCAAAAGAACATGAGTTTTCCCATTGAGAAACTCAAGGTTTGAGAGTCAATGTGAAGCGATGGAAGATAAGTGTGTGTACACTGATATGCATGATATTTTCTTTACTGAATTTCCCTTTTTGTTGTATGAATGGTTGAAAATGCAGACTGCCACAAATACTTCTTTGAGACCACTAGAGCCAATAGTTTGGGATCAAATCACACTTGTTAGGTTGAAGGGATTGGAAAATAAATGGACTCGAGCCATTGATTTCTGGTTTGCTCAAGTAAAGGAAGGTTTTATCATAGAATTTGTTGTGGAGTATATTGATTATTTCAGAGAGGCTGAAAGAAAGTTCGTAGAAGGTCCTAGGAAATACATGTTGGAAGGAATCCCACTTTTGATAAAGATGTTGTTTGTGGAGAAGGGGTTGATGCGTATGGAGCCCAACAAGATGGCTGAGTAAACACCCCTAGCGTTGGGGGGTGAAAAGACGAGGGAAAAAGAGGAAGAAGTTGGATTCGTTGAGGATGATCCAAAAGTTGTTTAAATGAGGTGAGAAATGGGATGGACCCAGAGTAGCAAAGGGGAAAGAGAGATGAGAGATACACAAGAAGAGTTGAGCTACGAAGGAAAGCGAAATAGAGAGGACAATTTTTTTTATCTAGGGGTGCGTGATGAGGATTCAGACCTAGGAAGACGAGAAATGAGATCGCACCAAGGGGAAGTGTGGAAGCATGTGCTATGCTAGAGAGGAGAACATATGAGGAGAGGTTCGTGAAGAGGTGTGGCATTGAGACTAGGGTGTTCAATGGGGATACTGGTAGTAGCAATAGTATTAGGAGTAGTGGTAGTATCAAGAGGGGCCAAAGATGAAGTTCCAACCCCTTGGTTGCTGTAGAATGTCACAACCTCAGAGGAAGATGAGGCACAGAGTAGAGGTACAAAAGAAGGAGAAGAAGATGGAGGCTCCCTTAGTGGTGGGGGAGAAGAATTAGCAATGGTATATGGTCTTGCATGGATGCAAGTAGGAAAGTCTCTAGGTCACCTCACAAGAAATGCCAGAAGAAGATGGACTTACCCGCCTTTGAACCACCGACCTTGCACATTTGTAATCAAGAAGAAAGAACATTACATAGAGAGGATATTGGAACAGGAGAAAGAGTAGAAGAAGGAGTAGAAAGATATAGAAGAGAAGAGACGAGTGAAAAAGAAGGAGAAGTCAATGCTACTTCACCAAGGAGAGCATCAATGTTGAGAATCTCGACACCCAGTAGTTAGATCGGAGGAGTTCGTTTAAGATTGAAGATGGCAAATTAGAATAGTACCCTGAGGTTACACGTGTTTCAATGGAACATGTAAGGATGATGCAGAACAAAATTGGTTTGCGTGCGAAGTGATATGGTCTGTGAAGAGGATCATAGAAGAAGCAACAAAGATTGTGCAATTGGAGACCACTTTCAGGGACAGAGCCTTGACATGGTACATAAAGTACAAGGCCACTATTTTAGCGGGGCAAGCAAGGTCCCTGATTGAGATCTAGCGAGATATGTTTAAGGAGTTCAAGAAATCTAAGTCAAAATCTCATTGTATTACAAAAATCTAGGAGATTAAGCAAAAATAAGGAGAAACTATGCGGGACTATGACCAATAGTTCAATATTTTGTTGGATAGGATGACATTCCAGATCCAGGACATGCAACACAAAGAATCGTTTATTGCGGGATTACTCCCCCATATCCAAGTCCCACTCACCCAACAGAAGGTGATGACTCAAGCAAAGGCCATGGAGATTGCAATGTGCTTGGAGGCTACATCGAGAGGGGGGGGGGAGAGAGACGTCGGTAGGATTGGAATAGGTGAAATCACAATTGACCAACTTGACTATGCAGTTGCAATATATGCAAAGACAAAATCCGTGTGCAAGCACGTATGGCGTGCCATGTGTTGATCTAAGGGGAATCACAAGGACGAGTGGTATGTACTTGAAAACTATGTGGTGACGAGAGCACCAAATCCATTTCCCACCAGGTCTCAAACATAATGGTGTTATATTTTCATACAACGGGGCCATGTACCACCATGTTGTCCAACTTTGGAGAAGTATCGGAACATCCTTCATACTCCATTCTATGAATTTTGCAAATATGTGGGATATGACGTCAACAATTGTCGATCACTCCAATTGATGCAAAGCAATATCCATGATGCATTCAGGGTACAAGAAGAGCAGAAGGGTGGTGATCATGGTGGCACTGAGAGATGCAGATACTAAGGGGGTCCCAAAGGAGGATACGGGCACGGTCCTGGATGAGGATATAGAGGAGAAATGAGGCAGATCCCCCACTTGTTTCAATGGTGGAGAAATTAGTCATGTATGAAGGTTTTGTACCAAACCGTGTGTGATTTATGCATATTGTTATAGTCCCGAGCATGTCACAAAAGACTGTCCTGACTTATTGAAAAAATGGGAAGAAAAGAAAACACATTGCAACATGGTGCATGTAGAGTCACACAGGAATAAGAAGAAGGATGAGGAAGTTGATGTTCTGGTTATAACCCGAGGTAGAGCAAAGACAAGGAGGGAATTTGAGTAGGCTAAAATCTCGGGTAAGAAGCGCGCTAGCAAGAATATTTGTGATACGCCAAGAAAAGAGAAATTAAGGAACATTGCCTTGAGGAATTACAATGCACAATGCGTGCAAAAGCATTATGTGACTTAGGTCGCAAGACATACACTAAAGATCAAGTAAGTAATTTCCTACGTTGTTGCTTGAGATTGCTCAATGATCCTGATGCTACAAGGAAGTTGACACATATGTTAGCAACTTGTATGGGGAAGGAGATGATAGATAAAATTATATTAGCCCCTCTACCAGAAAGGGAGGTATTCCAGGTTAGCAAGTAGAAACACACTGGAAGAGAGTTTAAGATGACAACTTAGCTTGGTGGTTATAATATGGATGGAGTCATCTTAGATCTGGGGTTTGATGGGGAAACCAAATTTGGTGTGGTCTCCCATCCATCTATGGTTGGAACCTAAATTTTTGGGTTAATATTGCACGCGCAAATGTAGTTGTACACACTCACTCCAATTTTTGTGTGCACCCAAGCATATGGATGAGCATTGACAAGAAGTGCATACTGGACCAAGTTTTGAAAAGTTTTTTTAATGCACGATAAAGTCCAGTCCTACCAGTGCATCTCAGTCTGAGTTTTGGATGCACACCAGAAATCAAGAAGATGCACGTCGAAATCAATAAATGAATCGTCAAGAAATATCCTCGAATGATTATTGCCAAGAACACAAGGAAATGTGGAACAAACAAAAGATGAGTTGGTGAGACAAATAATATTGCCCCGATTCCAAAAAAAATATGTGGAATGCAGGCAGGTGGTAGAAGCGTGTGAGACTATTAGTCAGTAGAGAAAGTGGAGCAAAAGCAACTGAGACATAGTTCCAGAGCCAAGAAGGATATAAAAGGAAGCAAGGATGACAAAGAAAAGATTGTTGTTATTGTCAAGTTGATTCATTGGGTCATCATTGTTGTATATTGTTGAGAGAGCTCTCTCTGAGCCTCTATAGTATGGTAAGGTTGTAATGCTCTTGATTGTAAGTTTGAATCTATCATATGTCTAAGTTATGAAAGGATGTGCATGGAGAAATGTATTGTAAATATGGGGAATTATATAAAGAGAATATGAGACTTTGTTGTTGTCAAGAATGTTATGTTTAATGTATACCCGTGTCTGATGGAATGAAGAGAATAATAAATCTGCAGTGACAATGAGTTATCGTGTGTTCCTTATGTGGTATTTGGATATGTGTGTGTATTGTTTTTTCATATTAAAAATAGTAATTTACCAACTATGGAATGTATGAATACCAACCTAGATAGATCTCTGAGTGTTTAGCCCTTCATCCTCGACACAAGACCAGATGGTCTCTATGATCCTCATAACGTCTTAGATGAGAGTTTCTTCAGCCTTGACTGAAGATAGATATGACGTTGCTTTGGGTTTTTTGTTGGTCAACTCTAGACGAACCTTGGGTCTTAACCCTCCAACGTTAAGAAGGACATGTGCAAGCATGAAATGGCCCAACAGGGTTCAAAGGGCTTCACCAAAAAATACCCCATTCACGTTGGCATATTTAATATTTAGGGACTGAATAATGTCTCACTCAAAACACGCATGAGAATCACATAGACCAAATGGTTGTGCAAAACATGTTGGAATATTACAAACAACAGACACTTGACTACTAGTTGTGCATTAGATACTATTCATAACATAATTTTATTCATTCATAAAAACATGATACCAATCATGCGTAGTCTAACATATCTAACAAGCATTCACTCAGAACATAACTCTTGATAGAAGATTAATTGGGCCTCAGGCCTTCATTCATTAATACCAGATAAAAATTCATATACACGGAGCGTCGTAGCCCACACCAAGACTCATTCAAATTAAACCAAAAACTTGAAACTCAGATATCCATCTACTTTCTCTCTCATATTCTACTTACAACTCTACAATTACACTCCATCTCTTAACCTATAGTAACGATGAATCACAAGTTAACCAAAAACCCAACCCTTACATATTCACATGCATTCCTTATATCTCTATAAGAGGATGACAATCATAACAAACTTTCTAGCTCACTGAAAACCTCGACCATGACCATTTGGTCTATTACAATCATTACAAAATATCTTCAAGGATTTGATATGCATGCAAACCTTTGAAGCCCTTCCGCGCGGTGCAAAACTGGTTAGTGGTAGTAGAAAACTAGTTGGCACACATAGTAGAAAACTAGTTGGAGTAGGCACTGAATCTTGGTGCCGGGTGATAAAAAAACTCGCGGCCTTGCCAAAACCTTAGGGTGCCAACATGCCCCTAGTACTATTATTTGTGTTGGATATATTACACACTTACCTAGGTAATTATTTTCCTAAGGTTGATAATCCAACGTTGAAGGCGCTTCCATAGATGATAATATTTTCTCTTGAGAATATTCCCCTACAAATTAGCCTTCTCTCTTCAGTTTAGAGTCAATGACACTTGAGTTAGACTAGTGGAAGTCACTCTTTCATGAAAACCTTGGTTTTATCACCAACAATTACATGTTCACCTCAGTTTCCTCACTATAAGTGCGCATATCCCATGCATGTGGACAAGAGGGCACATATCTTGTGATTGCATGTGTTTCTCTCACTTCCACACGTGTGACCAAGTTAATTGATGATTGAATGGACTAGTTAACTAGGAATAGGTGGAATATTACTTTAGTTTCTATTAGTGAGTGTCTAGATCTCTGTAGATCTCACTACTATGGCGACTTCACTTAGCCATGTAGAGTATATCATGTGTATTTTACCATTTTACTCAACAGTTAATACAATTCTTTCATTCTACTCTCTTCTCTTCTCTATTGCAAGCTTTGTGTGTTCATTTTCTACTAGCTAGGTTCATTGTGAAAACTTCACAAGTTGGTTCCTCCCTGAGCCAACGAACTTCCTTCGTGGTTGATTCAGACTGGTGGAATGTCGCCAATAGTCCTTTCCTAGGCAAAGTATATCCAACGCAATCAGTGCGGTGGAAATTCACAGACCCTTTGAATGTCTCTTAAATCCCCCAATGTACCAATGTGAATTATTCCTTCATTCGTTGGGGATATCGACCTCTTTGTCGTTGATCTCAGTTTGGACCATCTTGGAATATTTTCCCTTCAACACGTAGTCTATAACCTCTTACATCATTGTTGGCAACCAACCCATTTTTTTTGATTGCTCTCAAAAAGCTGCCTACACACCTTGTCGTATTACGACAAATCATCGTCGCATTTTGCTTTTAGACATTAGTCTCATTTTTTGCGACCATTACGATTCAATTTCGTTTTAGTTTTCACAACTGCAAGTGTGAAAACACCTCTTTCGTTGCTTAGATTGTCATCGTTTTTGGTTAATTTGCTGAAAGACGCTTGATCACTGGTTTATCACATGACTGCTAAAGGTTGTCTCGAACTTATGTTCTTCAGCATTATCTTACCTTGATTGCGCATTTGGATATATTTGATTGTTAAACCTTTGGGCATAAAAGTTATTGGTCTTGTTCTCATGAAAATTATAATGTATTTGGTCATATTGTTTTTATCCTTGGTTTTGGGCTTTCACTCGATTATTATATGAAGAAATTTTGATCGTATGGCTTAAAAGATTGGAATACAAACTTATAAATGTGCATCGAATACATGGACAAGTTTATAAGGTATGATAGCGATGGTTCAAGGCACATGAATTAATCATATTCGACTTTACAAATCGATACTTGACATACTATGTTTGCAAAGTTGGATTATACGTTGAATGTTTCATAAGTCCCGAGCTATGTAAACCCTGTGTTTGAGCGATTGATTGAACGA
>SNQJ01S0189823.1:22122-35653 GCA_010110895.2 Picea sitchensis
AATTTGAGGTTATAGAGAAATCCATTTCTACAGCTACAAAGATACCAGTTCAGGGAGAAAGACGGTTCAAGGCCACGTCTCTAAAGTCTGAATTTTCTAAGGATTTCTTAAAGCCTGAATATCAAGAAGATAACCTATCCAAGAGAGTGCCTAGAAATCATATGCTGAAGTATTTTGATAAGATTATCAAATTCATTAAGAGGTATTTTACTTGTGAAGGTAGGTTCAATATGGTCTATCAATACCATATTAAACTATGCATGCATTTTACTGGAAAAGATCCCTTGAATCTGCCTTTCTATCTGCTCAGAAGCCTTCGTAAAATGTCAGATAAAGTTCAAGCCAAGTCCAGGCAGTTGGATACCAACGTTTTCCATTCTGGTCTGATCAAGATGCTAGTGTTAGAAGAACTGAAAAAGACTAATAATGATTGGGATTCTTTCCTAGTTGCATCGAGATTTCAGTCATATGTTGTCAATACACCACAAACAAAGAGAGAGACACCTACCTCTATTGAAATGATTGTGCACATAGAGTCCAGTAAAAGGAGGAATATGGTTAAAAATGATAAGTCATCTTAGTCAACTGATAATATAGTTGAAGTCCCTTCACATCTTCTTGAGGAAGAAACTTCTCGTATAGTAGAGTGTTCACCTATGGAGACATCCCCTAACAAAGCAAGGAATATGACGGGAAATAAACTTGTTTTTTCCCCACTTGTTGCTGCAGAATATGTTATGCCTAAAAGACCATTCACTAGATCAACAACAAAGAAGCATGTCTCTATGGAAGAGGATGCATCTAGAGCACCATCTCAACAAACAATCAAAACCAAGCCTCTTAAAGAGCCAACAGAAATTATTGAGACCAAGTCTCCTTCTGATGAAAGGGATCCCACTTTCAAAAGGCTCAGGAGGCAGCTGAAAGATGTAAGGGCTGAGAATGAATAGTTGAAAAAGGAAAATCTACATGCCAGGATTCAACTAAAGAAAACTATAGATATGGGTGAAGAAACTGTTATAAAGGCAAAGCACCGGGTTAAGAGATCCTTATCTTTGCATAGGAAAATTAAGAATCTGTACAAGTAGAATAAAGCTTATCAAGTTGAAAACATGAAGTTGAAGGAGGAAGTGCAGCAGTTGAAGGAACATATTGCAAAAATGAACCTGGACATGTTGTCTCGGGTGGCCACTAGGAGACGAAGATGAAGAATTATATCTGCATCAATATAATTAGTTTTTCTATGGTGTCTTATATTTGCAGGCTTATAACCCTAAGGAGTATTTTTGTCTTATGTTGCTATAATTATGCCCATATGCTATTTTTTGCAAATCACTTTCATGATTTAGAGGTTGTAGCAGGAATTAACAAAGGTTTTAAGTCTTCTTGCACACTTTTGGCATCAGTTGCTATGTTTAGAAGGAAAAATGACATCTATGGGAGAGTTCGCAGCGCATCCTTCTGAAGGCGTTGCGAACTGCTAAAACTGGAATAGTTTGCAGTGCACTAGTTGCGAACTGCTAAAACTGGAATAGTTTGCAGTGCACTCGTTGTGAACTTGACAATTAGTTGGAATTCGAACTGTAGGAGGGCTGCCACTTGTCAGAAGAGGTTCAAGTAACTCCTTAGATATCAATTAAACATCAAGGGGATACTTGTGCCTAGCATCTCATTACAATTAATCTTCATGCAATGAGTTGGATGCAGTTGTATTTATTACTGCCAACAACCTCATGAAATCTAGCAGTTTGTTAGATTTTAGTTGGTTTGTCTTTTGCCATGCCTCTCCCATGCTCAAAATTCAATGTAGGAGCTAGGTGGCGAGTCCTAGAGGGAGTTTTGATGATATTTGCTATTTAGATGTAATCTAACTCCACAGGAGGGTTCAAGTGGTTTTTTGTGAGACACATATTATTATTTTAGACTGTAAAAGCTTTCCAGACGATGTATGTACAAATTTAAGACTCTTGAATGGTTAATGATCAACTTTTATTCTACTATTACATGCTATCCTTGTCTCTTGTTTTGATGTCATCTACTGGTAAATGATTTATCGTTAGTACTTGTTTCTACGGAATTAGAGTGACTGATTTACTGTCTTTTGTTGATGCAAGTTTTGTCAAAACATATCATCTTGTTAACCTGGAGGTTTCTTGTTAGTGAGATTTCCTTTATATGCGTGCTAGAGTTCCTGAAGTATTTTGGTTCATATATTCACACTTTCTCCTTCATTCTTCCATCTTTTCACTGTTACCCTATAAAATGATCAGAGATTGTTCAAGCCTTTCTTGGTGAAGTATGTTGTATGGAGATTTTGTGTTGATACTTTGAGCTGCATTTCTCATCCATTCGTTGCACCTAAAACTAAGCATCACATTTTGTACAAACTATAAAATCTAATGGGTATTAGTCTCTCACCTATAACAATCTAGGTGAGACTTTTAGTGCCAACATTTCTGGTGTTGTTGCAGGGGAGGAAAAATTGAAAATCTTTCCCTGGGCTATACGACAAGCATACTACTGGTTTTGACGGTGTCAAAAAAAATAGTAACAAAATTTGACTGCATAGTGCACTTGGCGACTCTAGATTCAGTTGCGGCTCCTAAGAGAAGAAGAACAAGAGCTAATCCATAAAGAAGGGAATATATTTGCAAGGAACACCATCTTCTAAATCTTCAAGTAATATTGGGAACCTAACTGATTCTGTCTTTCATACACCAATTCTTATTTCTAAATCTGTTCATTTATCCGAGGTTCAAATCCCTGTAAAAGCTTAGCTAGAAGTTCATCCTCTTGAACATACACATATTTCTCCTGATTTGAAAGAAAAGAGCCTTGAGAGTTTTGATTTCCTTGCATCACTTGAAGTTGTTAAATGGTTCAGACTTGAAAGTTTAGAGGATTTCCCATCTTTAGGATATCCAAATACTAATTTACTCAAGTCCATTACAACTAGAAAAAAGGAACTGCCTTCCCTGAGAAGACCTCAACGGAAACATCAAAGACTGGCCTAATCCTTGTCAAGTCTGAGTCTTCTAATGTCTTGAAAGAGAATCTTTTTACTGAAATTATTTTTCCTCTTCCTAGATTAGAAGAAGAAAGCTTCGAGACTTCTGAAATTTCATTACTTGTTGAGATTGAAAAATAATCTGTTTTTTAAAAAGTTTAGAAAGGATTAGAGTGGGTGGAATGGGAATCCCCTTTTCTTGATATTTTAAGTGTTGATTGGCCTAAATTTTTTCAAGCTGAAATAAAAGAAGTTATGTTGTCTACTCATACGCCAATAGGATCACCAAAGTCACAACCCACTTCTCCTCATCCTACCCTGCCTGCTAGTTCCTCTGTTGTAGCCTAATTTACAACTCCTAAGAGCCTGGCACCTCCTTCTCCTAAGATGGCAGGAGTGAATCCACCTCTAAATAGAATGGATGCCATTGTGGTTGTTAAGCATGCACAATTAGAGCTTCCTCAACCCATGAATTCTCTCCTAGTTGGAGATTAGCTTAAGTACATGCCCAATTTTACTAGAGAAGAGGATATTACTGTAGAAGAACATCTTGCTGCCTTTTACAATTATGCAGATAACTTGAACATTAAAAATGAAGATGTCTGGATGAGGGTCTTTGTGCAAAGCCTAGATGGGGAAGCTCTAAATTGGTTTATAAGTTTACTCCCAGGATCAATAGATGGAATTGAGGCCCTGGATGATGCTTTCTTAAGGCATTGGGGTGACAAGACAATTTTTTTATACTATATTACAGAATTTGGAGCTCTCAAAAGGAAAGAGCGTAAATCTGTGTTTGACTTTTCTAAAAGGTTCAACAAAGTGTACTAAAAGATTCCTACTAAGATTAATCCCACTGAGACTTCTGAAAAAATAAATTTTGACCCAAAGTGTACTAAGTGACTTTGACCCAAAATTTTGTCTATTGTTGAGAGAAAGAAGGTCTGCAACATTGGCTCATATGCAAGATGCTGCGCTGGAAGTGGAATCAAATATACTAGCAACAGATAAGTTGAGGGGCAGATTTGAGGGGGAGAGGAGAAAACATAAAACAAAAGCTTCTCCTTCAGATGATTTAGGTATAGATCCAAATGTTGATGAGTTGACCAAGTTGGTCAAGTCATTATCAACAAAGAGGGAAAGGTTAAAGCTTGAAGGGAGAGAAGCCACTAGAAATCCTCAAGATTTTGGAAATAGAAACAAGTTTAGAAGGAAAAACAATCCACCTCAAGTTTTGCAGAGAGACCATATGAACAATGAAGATCAAAGAGTTCAAGCCCCTTTCCAGAATAATCTATTTGATGAAGAAAATGAAGCAAAAGAGGTGGAAGGAGTAGAACCATAAATTCATTGTGTTACAAATAAACCCGCCTCACCTAATCTTACTCAAAGTGAGTATGAGGAATACTTGATGTGTAACCACATAGATGAATTGGCTCAAGAAGTTCAGGTTTACCAGACAAAAGGTTAGAAAAAGTATAACTTGAGATCAAAACAGAATGTTGAGAAGAAAACTACATCCCCTCAGTCCAAAAACATAGATATTCCTGTGAAAATAGCCCCTGCCAAAGAAACAAAAGGACAAAACAAACAACCAGTGATAAAAGCTCTTGCAAATGAAGTGAAAGATGCTGAAAAATCTCTGTCTAATTTCAGTTTTGAGCATGAATTTCAAACAATTAAGATTCATGTTCCCTTGCTTGAGTTAGTAAAAAATGAAGGGTTCAAAAAATCCTTTTAGAAGGTTTTGTAGCCTACATATCATCCATCTCCTTCATATTCCATCAATCTACAAGATGAGAATCCTGCAGTTATATTGGGGCCCATGGTGGAAGGTAGAGATGATTCTTCTCCTCCATTTTACACTTCTTTGAATGTGCATGACAAGATCTTACACAATTGTTTTATGGATTGTGGTGCATCCCATAATATGATTCCTAAGGTTGGCATGGATGAATTAGGCTTGGAAATCACTAAAACTTATCATGACTTGTACTCTTTTGACTCAAGGAAAGTAAAATGTCTCGGGGTTATTAAAGATCTAGTTGTCACACTTTTCCAACTGCCTATGAAAAGAATGGTCATGGACATTGTAGTTGCATATGTACCCCCCAAATTTGGGATGTTTTTGTCTAGATAATGGATCAAGATTTTAGGAGGAACTTTACAAATGGATCTTTCTTATGATACGATACCAGTCTTTGGGGCTGAGCACAAGAGACTGTATAAAGAAGCTCAGTTGACATATATCATTAGTGATGAGAACAACCCAACAAACCATCCAATATATGCTATTGATACTGATTTGGGGTCTAGTATTCTTCATCTTACTGATTCCCCTCAGCCACCCTTAGAGATAAAAAATCAACAATCAACAAAATGTGAAATAATTGGAAAGGGTGTTCAGTTTTGGAAGATGTATTTTGACGGTGTATATTATAATGATGGGGTTGGTGTAGGAATAGTCTTCATCTCTCCCTCTAAATAAGTCATAACCTTGTCAATTAAACTTGAGTTTGAGGTGACAAATAATATTGCAGAATACGAGGCTCTGTATTTGGGGCTCAGGGATGCAAGGGACATGAAAATTGAGGGTCTAACAATATTTGGTGATGGTGAGTTGATTGTGTAGCAGGTAAAAAACATATATATTACTAAGCATGTTAGGTTAAGGGACTACATAAATGAATTTTGGGATCTGGTAGACAATTTTTTTCTCAGCATTCAACATTTCTTACATTTCCAGGAGTGCTAATTCAATAATTGATTCATTGGTTGTTTCTGCAAGCAATTTCAAAGTTCCCCTGCCTTCCAAGATCAAATATGATGTTGAGATAAAATACAGATCTGCTATTCCTGAAAATGTTAAGCACTGGAAGGTATTTGAAGATGATGAAGAATTAAAGAGGTTTTTGGAGAAAATGGATGAATTTTCTACGCTATATATTGACGAAGATTCAAATGATGGTCAAAATCTGCATGCTGATAAATTTCTAAACAAAATTTCAGATCATAAAATTGTTCAATTTCCTAGTAATCACATTCCTAAGGGGCTCATTTCTTTATAGAGTCTCTTTGATAATAATGATGTTGTTTTTAAAATGAGCAGTTGTAAAGAAAATGCAGATTTGATAGACTGTAATTTAGGCACTGAAGAAGAGCCCAAATATGTAAAACTATCCAAAAGTTTATCATAAAGTTAGAGGGATGAACATGTCAAATTGTTGAAAGAATTTCCTGATGTGTTTGCATGGAAGTATGAAGACTTGAAGACTTATGATACCAACATCATTGAGCATAGAATACCTTTAAAAGATGACATTAATCCATTCAGAAAAAAACTTAGACATGTTAATCCAATGCTATTTCCTATTATGGACAAAGAGGTTAAGAAGTTGCTTGATGCTCAAATAATTATACCTATGAGGTATTCTGATTGGGTAGCTAATTTGGTCCCTGTCATAAAGAAGAATGGTGAGATCAAGATTCGTGTTGATTTCAGGAATCTAAATAGGTGTTGTAGAAAAGACAACTACCCTTTACCCAAGATGGAACACATTTTGCGAAGGGTGACATGCTCAATGAGGATTTCAATTATTGATGGGTTTTTAGGCTACAATTAGATTTCTGTGTTGCCAGAGGACAGAGAGAAGACAATATTTACCACTCCCTGGGGTACATTCATGTATGCCAAGATGTGATTCGGTCTTATGAATGTAGGGGCAACTTTCCAACGTGAAATGAACATTGTTTTTATTGGGGAGAAAGATAAGTTTGTGGTTATCTATCTGGATGATATTATAGTGTTTTTCAAGTCTGATCATGAGCTTACGAGCATATGATGAAAGTGTTTTTGAAGTGCAGAAAGTATGGTCTGTCCCTAAATCCCAAAAAATCTCTTTTTGCCATGAGGGAGGGTAAGTTGCTAGGACACATTGTCTCGGCTGAGGGTGTGAATATTGACCCTAATAGGGTAGAGGCTATCAAAAACCTTTCTATTCCCAGGTCTAAGAAAGAAATTCGGTCCTTCTTAAGTAAAATAAACTTTTTGATGAGGTTTATATATAACTTTGTTGAGCTAGTGAAATTTATCACTGTCATGTTGAGAAAAGGCAATGAAGTCAAGTGGACACCAGAAGCTAAGAGTTATTTTGAGCAGATAAAGCAAGCATTGGTTGATGCCCCTGTTCTGATAAGTCCTGACTTCTCAAAGGAATTTCTATTTTTTTCCTTTGTCTCTAATGATACACTAGCTGATGTAGCCTATTTCCTTCTTTAGTAGGGATTTGAGAGATGCTGAAGTTAGGTAC
The DNA here is from genome assembly GCA_010110895.2 of Picea sitchensis. Lineage (NCBI taxonomy): Eukaryota > Viridiplantae > Streptophyta > Pinopsida > Pinales > Pinaceae > Picea > Picea sitchensis. The sequence goes on from SNQJ01S0189823.1 coordinate 29,437, forward strand.
GATATAATGGAAAAACAATCTTATGCTTTAGTCAAATATCTTAAGACTTTCAGGGTGTATGTTATTCACTCAAAAATCATTGCTTATGTTCCCTCAAGTTCTGTTAAAGAAATTTTGATTAAACCTAATATTGATGGGAAAAGAAGCAAGTGGATTGCTAATATTTTAGAGTTTGATCTAGAGGTGAAGCCCACAAAGATGATAAAAGGTCATGGTTTAGTTAGGTTGCTAGCTAAATGAAATTGTAAAGCATTGGGAGTAAATTTCATGGGCATTAACTCTGCAAATCAATAGTCTGAAATTCAGAACAACATCCTACAAATTAATTCAAAGTTGGCAGAATACAGCTGATACAAAGATGTCATCTATTTCTTATAGAATTTGCAGCCTCCTGTTGGACTTGAGAAGGCTAAGGTAAGATCTCATAAACTCAAGGAGGTCAAGTATTACATTGTTGACCAGATGTTATATTGGAAGGATCCTTTTGGGATTCTATTAAGATGTTTATATCCTGAGGAGGCAAAGCAAATTATGACTGAATTTCAGGGGAGTTTATGTGGAGGTCATCAATTTTGGAGAACCACAACATACAAGATACTTCGAATTGGGTATTTTTTGGCCTAACTTATTCACTGATGTGTGTGCAAAGATCAAAACATCTGAAAAATGCCATAGATTCTCAGGTAAACAAAAACGCAAGTCTTTGCCTCTGAAATCAATTTTGGTATCTGGTCCCTTCCAACAGTGGGGATTAGATTTTATTGGAGAAATCCATCCATCCTCTAGTGGTCAACATCATTGGATTTTGAATGCTACTAGCTAGTTTACCAAATGGATATAAGCCATTCCCACCAGGAATGCAACACACAAAATAATCATTAGTTTCTCAGAAGATATTCTATCTAGATTTGGTTGCCCAAATAAATTGTCACCGATAATGCAATAACCTTAAAAGCTGAGCCCCTGGTGAAGTTTTATGAAAAATTTGGCATTCAGCTCATCCATTCCACTCCATATTACCCTCAGGGTAATGGCTTAGCAGAGTCGTCCAAAAAAATCTTAGTGAAGATCATCAAATAGTTGTTGGAATACAACAAAAAGTCATGGGATTCTAAGTTGAAGTTTGTCCTCTGGGAAGACAGAGCAACAACTAAGAGGTCACTTCGTACCACACCATTCCAACTGGTTTATGGAACAAAAGTTATTCTCCCTGCGCAATTAGCTTTACTTGTGGAAAAATTTCTTCAAGATCAAGAAGGGGAACCACATGACATGGTTAGAAGGATACATCAACTTGTGGAAGTGCAACAAACTAGAGAGAAACTGTTGAACAGAGCACAAAATCATCAACAAAAAATTAAAGAAGATTTTGACAAGAAGGAATATTTTAAGCTTGGAGACCTGGTGCTCAAGTGGGATGCTCAAAGGAAGGATACAGGAAAGCATGGTAAGTTTGAAGCTCTATGAGTAGGCCCTTTTAAGATTTCTGAAGTCCTGCACAATAATACTTTTAAGCTGCAGAACTTGAGGGTGCTAAAATTTTCGGTGGCCCAGTCAATGGGCATTTTCTCAAAAAATACTTTTAATAAAGATGTGGGTGACTTAATTCCATTTGTAAATACCAATGTGTTTAGTTAGTTTTTGCTTCTTTTTAAATAACGACTCCATGACAAATGGATAAGGCACTGGAAATACAATGTTCTTGGAGCCTCACAGGGAGGTCTCCATCCCCTGTGGATCCAAATGTTAACACATAGGATGTACAAGAGTCATGGTTTTTCAATTCTTAAAAATTTGTTAGTTTAGTCTCTGAAGGAGACCATTAGTCTTTGTCAGTCATGTGGTTAATCCTTCTTATATCAGTCATTTGTTTAAGCTTATAGGTTTGAGTCATAGGGTCATGTTCTCAAAGGTTTTATGTCATGTTTCATGTCAAATAAATCATGTTTTAATTTTCTCTTAAGTATATAAAGTTGATCAGAGTCCATTTATGGAAGTCTTGGTGTCATGATGATGATTTCCATCATTAGCAAAAAAGGGGAAAGTATAGGTAATATCTCTTTGGTTTAAAGGTCATCATCATCAAGTATTATGTCCCAAAAAGGTGTACAAATGATTTTGAAATAACATCTGACCATTTGGGAGTCGTGTCATGTGTCTAATCAACTTGCTGCAAACTCTCCTAAAAGTTCACAATGATTCAAAACTACCTCATGCACTAAATCACATATGATCACAATTTGGGAACGTGGCCGTTGGTAGATTCTTGTTTTTAGCACCTAGCCATCATAAAACATCTCCAAAGGGTCAGTTTCAAAAGGAGGATTTATCATTCTTATATTAATTTCCATTTGCAAAAAGTTCGCTGCAGACTGGTTCAATTCATTGCGAACTGTAAGTGCACTGCCAACTTTCTAGTCGCTGCAGACTCTTGACGTTGCGACTCTCTGTAGCGGTTGATGGTGGATTAAATGCTTAAAGGACTAATTAGTTTGGTTTTATGTAACAAGGAGGGAGCTTTATATACCAGGTAATTTGTTTGATGTTTAATTTACACTACCTAAAAATTCATTACCGTCAAACCCTAGTTGCTGCAAACTTTCTACTCGCTACAAACTACACTTATTGCCACGAACTATTAGCACTACGAATCCCATGTTTTTATCAGTTGATAAAACCCTAGATGACCTCATTTTCACTCAGGTTGAAAAAAAAACATTTCACTCATGATCATATTCCTCTCCACACCTTTGAAATTTCAAAGTCTTCTGATGAAAACCCTGGTCTAAAATTCGTCGCTGCAAACTTAATCAGCGTGTTGCGAACTGATAAATCACGCTGCAAACTCCCTATTTTACATAGTTGCTCAGAAATTTGTGTATTTGAGATTTCTTTCAGTTTTGGGTTGTCATATTTTACTCCATGTCTTAGCTTTAGTCTCATTCCAGTGTCTGCAATGTTGCTTTAGCATAAAATCTTTTGCCAACAAACCCTAATCTTTGCAAAATCAAGTAGTAAAACCCTACATTTCATCAATTTCCATCACATACTCTGGATGAAACTATTATCATAAAGAGGGTTTTTGATTTAGCTATCATGGACACTCAAGAAGGGAAGAAGATTCATAAAGGAGGGGAGATTTTTAGGGCTGAGCCCTGTGACCTGCAATTATTCAATTAAGATCCATCTTTCAGAGAGGCATTTCAGAGAGTGAAGTGTCTAGCTTTTTGTGAGAAGATGCAGAGAGGACACCTTGAGGTTGCCAAGCTGATCCGGATTTTATGAGAAAAAAAAAATGACTACAGATTATTAACAGGTTCTTAACACAAAATAATAGAGATACAGTAAAACTGGTTTTCTATTCAATAAGGAAATAAGATGAAACTGTAAAATGCAACAGAAACAAGCTTGCTGGAATGGAGGTGGCTTATCTCTGAGAAGAGATGTGACGGTTGCGCTCATTTGCAAGAAGATGATTACAATGAGGCTCTGCAGGCATTTTTACAATAAACAAGAATTCCAAAAACCCTAGACATCCAAAAACCTAACCCTAGGAGATGAAGCGCCAAAAGTCACGAGGGCCCCGTTTGAGTAAGTTAGTACATCAACTTCCCGGGGTCGTAACTTTTGCATACGATCTCCATTTTAGGCGTATGATAGCCCGTTGGAAAGGTATTGTTGAGGAGATTCATTTTGGGGGCTCAATCATGCCTTCGACTATTATTGAGAAGATCTATCTCGAAAAACCTTCATTTAGGCCCTCAAAATGGCCCCGAAAGTTAAAACTGCTAAAAATAGTAAATTGCCAAAATTGCCAGAAAACTGTTTTGAGCCAGTTGGAAAAGCTGGGTGGCCACTGATATCCACCCGGATCAATCCTCCCTCCTTAGGAAGAAATGGTCTCCATTGTGTTGAGTTTCTCCATCAGATGAGGAAATTTCTGCTGAATTTGGCCCCGGTGAGCCACTTGCCTTGGTGTAGGAGCTGCGCTGCTTTGACGACTCGATAAATTTGGATCCTTTGTTGTTGAGTGCCCTTGATTTTTGTATCCACAATATGATCATTGGATGCCTGTTGTATGTAGTTGGGGTTGATCTCTGTTGGTGTCATCTATTCTACTACATCTAAGGCGTCCAATAATAGTGCGAAATAAGGGCGAAGGAGATCCACGTTGAATACTGGGTGTAAGCCAAGGAAAGGAGGAATGTTGAGCTCAAAATCATTTCCCCCCACAGTCTTGGTGATGGTGTATGGCCCATAATGGAGTGGGAAAATCTTTATATAGGGTCTTGTAAGGCGTTCTTTCTACAAGTGCAACCAAACTTTGTCGCCCACCTGAAACTTATGTGGCACCCGATGTTGATCATGGCGTTACTTGTACTTGTCATTGTTCTTCTGTAGAATATCCTGAACCTATTGGTGGATGTGCTGGATCCACTCAATGAATCGGGTGGCTTTGTCAGCTTCAGTTGGAGCAGGAGATGAGTCGGTCGAGGTGACCGCAAGGGGAAGTGCAACATCTATGGGACCCAATGGTTGGAATCCAAACCCCACCTGAAAGGGGCTGTGGCTGGTTGAGCTATGCAGGGCTCGGTTGTAGCTATGTTGGACGTATGGAAGTATATCATCCCATGTGCGAGGGTGATTTGAATTATACATGTGAAGGATATGCACAATCATTCGATTTACGACCTCGGTTTGGCCATCTGTCTGGGGGTGGAAGGTTGTGGATTTGGTGAGCTTGGTGTCCAACAGTGACCAGAGGCTCGACTAGAATGTGGTGAGAAATCGACTGTCCTGATATGAGACAGTGGTTTGTGGGATTCCAAAATTTACCCTGACTCGTTCAAAGAAGAGCTTGGCAGTGGCCTCTGCTGCGATGTTCTTCTTGTAGGCAACCATAATTGCCATCTTAGAAAAGCAATCAACAACCACAAAAACACAGTCATTTCCCCGCTTGGTGGACATGAGGCTCGACATGTAGGTCATTGAGATGGATTCCCATGGCCTGTTAGGAGGAGGAAGAGGGGTTTATAGGCCTTATTTCTTAGTGGTTGGTTTGGAAACAATGCAGGAAGTGTAGGACATGATATACTTGCTGACCTCCTATTGAAGTTTCGGCTAGTAGAAATTTGTTTGTAGCATTGCCACTGTCTTTTTGACGTCGAAGTGTCCTGCCACCCGACTGTAGTGGGATTCCTAGATCATCTTCACTTGCATGCTTGATGGAACACATATATGGCCCAATCGACACAACAACCCATCCTGAAGATGGAAATTATCGACAATTGCATTTGCACCAAACATTTGGTAGGTGGTGGCGAAGTCCGAGTCTGTCTCATAGAGTTGGGGCCATCCAGAGGTCTTATGGCTGCAAGAGTCTAGAACCATGGTGAGTGCCACAACTGGCGGTCTGTAGAGGCAATCAACGATGTGATTGGTTCTTCCTGTTTTATACTTGATGTTGAGGTGGAATTGCTGCAAGTATGTGGACCACTTTTGATGGCAATCATTCTGCAATTTTCCTTGTGTTTGCATGAACTGCAGTGGCTTATGATCAGTGTAGATGACTATCTCCTTCCCAAGAATGTAATGTCTCTACTGGTGACATGCTTTCACAATGGAGTACATTTCTTTGTCGTAAGTAGGGTACTTATGGACAACATCTGATAGTGTCTCACTATGATAGGCCACGGGGTGGCCGTGCTGAGTGAGAACGACACCCACCGCATAGTCTGAAGCATATGTCTCGATCTCAAAGGGCTGCTGCAGATATGGTAGTGAAAGTATGGGGCCTGAGCATAAGCACTGCTTCAAATCGTCGAACGCTCGTTATTGGGACCAACCCCATGCAAATTTTGCCTTACCACCACCCCTGTTTATTTGGTTGAGGGCCCATGCAATATGGGAGAATGCTAACATGAACCTGCAGTAGAAATTGCCAAGGCCCAAGAAGCTCTAAATCTCAGTGAGTGTTGTTGGGGCTGGCTAGTCACAGATGACTTGGATCTTGGCTGGATCCACATGTACGCCATGCTGATCAATTATGTAGCCTAGGTAATGGACCCTGTCCATGCCGAAGGAGCATTTTTCCAAGTTGGCATATAGCTTGTGCTGCCGCAGGGTGTGCAAAACCTGCTGAATATGCTGCAAGTGTTCGGCCCAAGTCTTGCTGTAAATGAGAATGTCATCCAGATACACCACTACAAAATTATTG
>SNQJ01S0189824.1:4781-18295 GCA_010110895.2 Picea sitchensis
TAAAATTAATTAAATGGGTGTTACAGGTATGCCCATCTATGAAGATATATAATTTCATACTCAAACCCTTAATAGATAAGAATCATTAAAATATAAGCATCTCTTTAGAAAAAAAAATTAATTCATGCTCAACAGTTGGAAAATCAACTCATTTCACTTGATCCTATGAAATACTCACAAATTGAAGACTACATTTTCAAATTCAATATCTTGAGGATTCATCTTATAGATCATGGAATCACTAATATTGTTGATCAAGAAATAATGGTTATACTTTCCAAGTTAAAATATCCTTTGGATATATTTGTATCTACTTTTTATTCCACTAGAGATGCATTAGGTGCAAATTATATCTTGCCTTCCTTTGTACAATTTTGTGAACAATTAATAATAGATCAATACAATATATTTCACATAGCTTAGGTGTGTTTTATATATGTTAAAAACATAAATCTTTGTTTGATCAAATCAAGAAGGGCACCAAAACCTTCAATAAGTAATCCCAAGAACCGAAACCACCTAAAACCACCAAGTTTCCTTCAGTGATTCCTCCTCCATATTCCAACAAGGGAGCCAAATCTAAAGAGAAGAAACTACCTAAGACTTGTTTTCTTTGAGGAAAATATGGGCATATTGATACACATTATTGGAAGAATATTCAAGCATTGGAAATGACCATGATGAAATTCAACATTCAACTAGATTCTTCCTCCTATTCTTCTTATAAACCTCATTATATTTCTTATTGTGACATGTACTCCTAATAATGAGTGGATTTTAGACTCAAGGGCCTCTCATCACATGTGAAATAATAGTAATTTATTTTCTAGTATTTATGATTGTACGATTCAACCTATTTTTGTCAGTGATAGTTACCCTTTAGATGTTGTAGGAGAAGGAACTTAACATCTATATAATGGACAAATTAATAATGTCTAAATTTGAATTTACCAAATCACTCATTAAAGTGGTGGAAAAAATATTCAGTTTTCCCCATATGTTGTAATTATAGGTCCAAAATATCCAAATCATTTAATTTCATTTGGACATGATAACGATTCTTCAAGATTGTAAAAGGTTGATAGCTTTGAACCCTCATCACTTACAACCATATTCATTGATTATGCTAATGACTTGAGAAAACTTTTGCGTGAGTGATTTGATCATTTAAACTATCACCACTTGTATCAACTCTCAAAGCACCAAATGGTGTATGCTCTACCTCTTGTCTCTTACAAATAACAGTGTGTGTCATGGTTGTGTCCTTGAAGACATCACAAAGATCCATTTCCATCTATCCAATCATGGCAAGCACAAGCACCACTAGAATTGGTTCATAATGAAATAAGTGGGTCATTCCCCACTCCCTCATTTTCAAGTAAATGGTACATTCTCACATTAATTGAGCATCACACTTAAAACACATGGAAAATTTATTTTATTAAACTAAAAAGTGAATTTTTCAATATTTTTGTTGCCTTCATAACACTGATTGAAATCAATCTAGAGATCTAATTAAGAGAATTTGCACTGATAATGGTGGGGGATATGTTAGTTAAAAATTCATTTATTTTTTCTCAACACATGGCATCCAAATGAAACACACTATGCCCTACACACCATAGTAGAATGGTGTAGATGAATGTAAAAATCACACATTTAAAAACATGGAAAATTGTATGGTTCAATTAAAAAATTTAGCCCCTTGGTCTTGTGCTTAAGGAATAAATTGTGCTAATTATATATTGAATTTTAATCCTACTAAGGTAGTAAAGGATGTAAGTGTATAAGAAGCTTGTTCTAAAATCAAGCCTAATCTAGGTTATTTAAAAGCGTTTGGTTGCAATTCTTGGGCCCATTTTCTAGATGAAAAGCATAAAGGAAGGAATCTAAAAGTGAGAAATGTATTTTTGTTGTCTATTATGAAGATGTTAAATCCTATAGGATATTTGTACCTAAAACTTCATAGGTTAACTTTTAAAATATGTTTGATTTGATAGACACTCCTTGGCTTGGATGCCTACATCTTCTCTATTACCACTTTTCTCTTCTTATACTTATCTAGAATTTTTTTATCTTTTTTAGATGAATATCCTTCTACTTTATATGATGATCATTCAACAAAGAATATAAATCCTCCTTCTCCTAAACTTTAATTTGGTGATCTTGCACCTCTAGCTACTCTTCTTTCCAAATGGGTCTATAAAACCACGAAAGATAGCAATACTTTAGTTGGTGATCCAATTGATTCTCACAAGATTTTCTCATGATTTCTCCTAGTTGGCTCAACTCTTATGGCCAAACACACCAAGACTAAATATCCTAATATTTAAAAAGTAGAAAGTGGTCTACTTGAATGGGAATAAGATGTGGAAGAAGATATGCAATATGCACTTCTTATTGAAGAATGGAAGTTGGGATCAAGTTCCTTTCCCTGAAAGTTGCAATATTATTCATTGCAACTGGTCCTATAGAACTAAGTTTTCATTAGATGGAATAATAGATAAATTCAAATCTCACATTGTTTTCAAATATTTTTCCCAAGTTAAAGGTATTGATTATTCAAAAACTTTTTCCCTTGTTGCAAAGATGGATTCGAATTGGCTTGTTCTCTCACTTACTACTTTGCAAGGTTTGGAAGTAAATCAAATGGAAGTCAAAAGTTCCTTTTTTCATAGGGACTTGAATGACTAAATATAAATGGAACAACCTACTAGATTTTCTCAATATTAATCCTCTTTTTTTTCATATCAAGAAGTCACTTATGGTCTCAAGCAATCTCCCTAAACTTGTTCTTAAAAGATGGAAATTTTTCTTCTTGGCTCTAGATTTTCTAGGTGTCAATACAATCCTAATATCTACACTAAAAATGTAAATTTTGACCTCCTCATCCTTTTTCTCTATGTTGATGACCTACTTATAATTGGGAATAATCACCACCAGGTCAATCATGTGAAGTCCAGTCTTATGACCAAGTTTGAGATGCCTAACTTAAGCCTTCTTCATTATTTCCTTTGTCTTCAAATACACCAATCCAAAAAGGATATATTGTTTCCCAACCTAAGTATGATCTTAATATTCTTCACAAGTTTTACATGGAAGGCTACGATTTCACCCGTTCTCCTTTTTATTCAAGTGTCAAACTTACTGCCAAGTGATCAACTCCCAAGGTTGATCCTACTTTGTGTAGACAAATGGTAGGAAGTTCTAACGTACCCAATCATCCCAGGGCCAGGCCTACGAACAAAAATATCTCCCTCTACTCTATTTTCAAACTCTGATATATATATATATATATATATATATATATATATAATGCAATTTAACAAATATAATATTCTGCTCATACATAGATTCATGCGAAATTAACAATAAATCATACATGCAACAAACACATGCAATTCTCATAAATAACAGACATGCATTGAAACACGTCATTTGATATTAAAATAGAAATGATACACACACACACACACACACACACACACACACACACACACACACACACACACACACACACATATATATATATATATAATGCAATTTAACAAATATAATATTCTGCTCATACACAGATTCATGCGAAATTAACAATAAATCATACATGCAACAAACAAATGCAATTCTCATAAATAACAAACATGGATTGAAACACGTCATTTGATATTAACACAGAAATGATACTTATCTTTAAATTGAAGTACACTGATTGCGTGTAGACCTTCCACTAAACTCCCAACCTTAGACCATGTTGCTTCAAGCTATCAATAGTGGGTCACCCCCGAGATGGGACTAAACTCCACCCAGGGTAAAGGAAATCCTAGGCTAGGCTGAGACTACGGAAATCTGCAAAATGCAATATGAAGGATCCCTCCAAGGAGCCTACTTACGCCCACCACTCACAAGCTCTCATTCCCCACATGCATGTCCCACCCCGGGAATATACACCTTCATTGTTCCACAGTCCATCGACTACTCCACTTCCCTTCCAAGGCTTCAACAATAGGTCGGATCATGAATTCTCATAGCTCTGTATCTATTGTTGGACTCCCTCCAAGAGAAATCACTTCCCCAACAATCTCTCTCACTTTGAGAGAGTTTCTCATAGGCCTGACAACCTACTTCTTCAATCCATGGGCCTGACAACCCTCCTCTTCAAAACCACAGGAATGACAACCTACTTCTATTGTCCAGTTCCTAAATCAAATGAGAAAGGGAGAAGACAACAATAGAACTCAGGTAAGGTAGGGTACGGCTCAACAAAATACCAGTGTGCGCAAGTTACATAGGTTCACAATGGCAGAAGGTTTAACAATGGCGGAAAAATGGCACAAGTTACAGAGGTTAACGATGGCAGAGGTTTCAATAAAGGTGGAAAATGGTCGAGTGCGTTCCTGCTTCGTGCATGAGTGAATGCGGAAAATTTTCCCAAAACAGATGAATTCTCCACATATATTTGCATGCATCCTGGATGACACATGGCTCTCCAGGATCTCGCTTCCCCTCCACTTGGGATTCATTCCTCCTCCCAAAATAACTTAGGATAAAAGGTTATGTCCAAACCTTAGCCTTTTAGGAGTATATTATAATATTTCTTTGGAGGCAAGACCTCAAGCTTAACCCCCCTTACCTAGCCTCTTAGCCCCTTCCCTTTGCCTTCCTAGTGGAGCTCAGTCCCCCATAAATCTTTCTTCGTGGTTGGTCTACATGCAGCGATGTATTTTTATTAATGATATTCATAATTACATATACAAAAATAGGCTCACTGGCCTTAGCATCTAGGCTCTCCGGCCTAATAAACACATAAGCCTCCCATCTTATAAACACTTGGCTCACCAACCTATAAACATAATTACAATTCAGCAGGGGCTCGGCCTTGGGGTATTACAATGAAGTATTATAAATCAAACATCTCATATACTATTGGATTAGTCTCTTACTTCATGCAAGATCCTCATGAGAGTCATCAGAAAGCAACAAAGCTCATCCTTCACTATAATCTGGGTACTTATAAGTTTGGTTCTTAGTGTACTAAAGGGGGCTCCTCTTCCTTGGTGAGATTTACAAATTTAGATTGGATGGGTGATGTTGATGATCAAAAGTCTACTTAAGGTTACACTTTTGACCTTGGTTTAGGTCTTTTCACTTGATCTAGAAAAACACAACATTTTATGTCTCTTTCTTCTACAGAGACCGAGTACTGAGGTGCCAATAATGTCGATCAAGAATTTTTTTAAATTCACTAGTTTCTCATAGAATTTGGTTTTCCCCGAGATCTACCTAGAACTCTTTTGTGTGATAGATAATGTTCCATCCACATTGCATGAAATCTATTTGAGCACCATCACACAAAAAACATTGAGGAATATATGCACTACATATGGAAACTCACTCATTATTAGGTTATATTGTCCAGTTCCTAAGTCAAATGAGAAAGGGAAAAGGAAACAACAGAACTCAGGTAAGGTAGGGTATGTCTCATCAAAATATCAATGCACGCAAGTTACATAGGTTCACAAAGGAATAGGATTCAACAATGGCATAAAAATGGCGCAAGTTACAAAGGTTCACGATGGCAAAGTGTTCAACAATGGCGAAAAATGGTTGACTGTGTGCATGTTCTGTGCGTGACTGAATGGGGAATATTCCCAAAACAGATGAATTCTCCACATATATTTGTGTGTGTCCTAGATGACACATGGCTCTCTACGAGCTCACTTCCCCTCCACTTGGGATTCATTCCTCCTCCCAAAAGAACTTAGGATAAAAATTTATGTCCAAACCTTAGCCTTTTAGGAATATATTATAATATTCCTTTAGAGGAAATCCCTCAAGCTTAACCCCCCTTTCCTAGCCTCTTAGCCCCTTCCCTTTCCCTTCCTACTGGAGCTTATTCCCCCATAACTCTTTCTTCATGGTTGGTCTACATGCAGTGATGTATTTTTATTAATGATATGCATAATTACATATAAAAAAATAGGCTCACTGGACTTAGCATCTAGGCTCTCCAACCTAATAAACACATCAGCCTCCCAACGTATAAACACTTGGATCACCAACCTATAAACATAATTAGAATTTAGCAGGGGCTCGACCTTCGGGTATTACAATCCCCTCCCCTGATTTATGCATTGTCCTCATTGCGTCATATTTACATATTACAACAAGATTTTCAAAAATCTTCAAAAATATGCAGGTATTCTTCCTGCATAGCATCTTCATGCTCCCAAGTTGCATCCTTAGGACCATACTAGTTCCATTGTTCCTTTGCAATCCCTATGGATCATTTCCAGAGTTGTTTAATTTTCCAATCCAGAATGCGTACCAGATGCACTTGAAAAGCACTTTCTTGCTCCACCTGAATCACATTCCAATCAATAACATGATTAACATCAAGTATATATTTCTTAAGAAATGATAAATGGAATACATTATGTATAGATATAGATGAAGTCAATGCAATAATATAATATATTGGTCCAATCCTCTCTAGGATTTCAAATGGCCCACAATATCTCACTGCCAACTTCGAACAGTTTCCCAACTTTAGGGAACTTCTATTGGCCTTCAACTTCAAGAAAACATGATCACCCACTTTAAATTCCCTATGAATTTTTCCCTTGCCAACATAGATTTTATGCTTGTCTTGGACAACCTTTAAATTCTATTTTATCTTCAACATTTTTTCTTCCATTTCTCTTGGCAACTCTAGCCAAATCACTTCTCTATCAGCTGGGTTGTCCTAGCTTATTGGGGTGTTGCACTTTCTGCCATAAAATGCCTCAAATGGTCTCATCTTCAGTGATGCTTGGTACCCATTGTTGTAGGAAAATTATACCAAGTGTATATAATCTTCCCATTTATATGGTTTGTCCATCACATACATCCTTAACATATCCTCTATCACTTGTTTCACCCTTTCCATTTTCCCATTAGTCTCATAATTATAAGTTGTGTTGAAGTTCAGATTTTTTCTGAACCCTTTGAATAATCCCCTCTAGAACTTTGAGNGTCTGCAGTCATGGAAGGAATTGGGGTTGTTTTTCTTACTTCTATTTCTACTTAACCATGCATTCTATTATACCATTCATCAAATCTACTATTTCATTCATTCAAAATATTCATTCTGCATACATATCTCTAGTGCGCACTGTAATTTAAAACATTCCTTCATATAACCATTAAATTAACCATAATTGCAGAAATAACAAGCATTCAGACACATTGCAACATAGTGTTTTACTACGTCCACAAAGATCTTCTTTTTATTTCTTCTTCTTCATCAAAATGGCATTGTGCGCATTACATCCTAGAATATTAGTGTGTAGTGAGGTGGACCAATGTCACACCAAGCTCCATATCTTGTGACTTGACCCTCAGTTACATCAACTCCATCTAATCTCTGCAACTCTCATCAAAATACAAACTCTACCAAATGTATAATACTCTCTCTCAACAAGGACACCAAAAAGATAAATATATGATGACTCTCCAAGATGCCTCAATATACCTTATACCTCTTCTATTTATACTACAAAACGGTTTAAAACCATTACAATATGACTCTAAAACCCTAACCCAAACATGGATAGGTGTGTCCACATATGCATCGGATTTCCACAAATCTTGTCACGCGCTACTTCCTTTACCCTTTTTCGCGCTAGTCTTCCTTTTTTTTCTGGTGCACATTGTTCTCTTTGTCCCACTCTTCATCGCTTGTTGCGCTTACTCCCAAAAATGCCTGCTCTAATAATTAGTGAATTGGTACAACACTTTGGTTGGGACGGTTGATAGGAAAAGAGCTTGTGGAAAATTGAGATAGTTGTAAAATAATACTAATGTGTTGTGAGTTTTATCAGTTGTGAGTGGATAGTGAGAGACCACCCTATTTTTTGGATTACTATCCTAAGCTCGGGGGTGAATTTATATTGATATTTGGATCAATGAGTCTATGGTTGGGTATAACATTCATCCCAAGAAGGTTACACAATTGTTTCTAAAAGATAAGTGTTTTATCTTATTTTTGTTGCATTAAGTGTTTAATTCTTGTGTTTTACTCTAAGTATGAGAACATATTTATAAGCTACTTTAATGGAGATTATTAGGTACATTTCATGTCTGACTTAGAATGTTGTAGATGCTTTTAACTAATGTTAACAAACAATAGTTGAATCTAGTTGTAATCTATAGCTGAAATCTATAGGAAATTAATTAGATAGTTGTAAAATTTTATTTTATGAGTATTATACACATAATGTTCCTTGCCTGGGATGGGGGACGTTATAGTATGAGTCCACAAGGAGGTATGGTCCTCTTGGTTTTCTAGTCTCCACATTTAGCAACCCAAAAACCAGGTTCTACTCCAACAATAGTTCCAATCCATCAGCTCTCTTCCCCTCAACCTACACAAACTAAGGAATGGGAGCCCCCTTATCTGCAACACAACCCCTCAAGCATTCCCACTTCCCTCTTATAGGGTTCCCGTGCACTTGGTTGGATATGAATATCATATCTAGGGACTCCAGGAACTCGCATATACTCTAGGAGTGTTCATAGCAGCTTTCACAAGGCTCTTGAGCTATTTCATCACCAAAAAAATGTTCCACAGGAACAAAACCAACAATTTAAGCATAAATACAACCCAAAAATGGTTTCCTTCAATCACATCATGCTTGGTGTTCTTTTTCCAACACTCCTCTCCCCTCTTTCTACCCAAAATCAACATGTTAAAATTGTCTATCATATCGATTCAAATTTCCTTCTTTTTCCATGCACGCTTGACTCTCACTCTTCAACAAAAGGATTACTTGACTCTCACATTTCTCCCATGCTCTCAATAGCTCTATGAGGTGATCTAACACACCAAACCTCTTAAATGAATTCAATGATTGAGTGTCTAAGAAGTCACATAAATATTAGATGGCAATGAAACAATAACTTAGGAACATAACATGGGCTTCCCCTAGGATCCACCTTTAGCTCTCTCTCTTGTGGAATCATATCCCCCAAACATTATGGTCCCTCTCGTAACATAGCCAACAATTATTATTTTTATTAATTATTTTAATTTACATAATACATAGTTTATCCTCAACCATTTTAATCAATATAGGATATTCACGCCAAACATACTAGCTCACCAACCTAATTTTCATTTACACAATTACATTATGATTTGGGGGGATTAAAAACGAGGATGTTAGATCCCCTCTCCATTATTTTTGCACTTCCCTCTACAAATTACAATGATAGGATCTTTGGAATTTAATCAACATGTATACACAAGAACATCAACCCAAAAATATATACATAGGTACTCTAGCCCAAAAATATATATAATTATTTCATAGTTCACTAACTCTTGTATCAATTGCAACCAACAATATCTTGTTTCCTCTCAACCTGTACCACTTACAATAGGGATCCAACCACAACATATTTCATAATTTGTTGATTCCCACCTCAATTCCAACCAATAGGCCCTCATTCCCCTCAACCTGCACAACCCAAGGAAGTGTACCCCTTTTTCTGCACTACAATCCCTCAAGCTGTACCACTTCCCTCTAGGGATCCAACACAAGGTCAGACAAGAAGTATTAAAGTTGTGGCTCCACAAACTCCATCTGTGATAATGGAATCTCCAAACCTTCAAATGGTTGCAGATGTTTCTCATGCATTACATCTTCTAGCTCCCAATTTTCTTATTCTGAGTTGTAACAAGTCCATTGGAATTTACATATTCCATGCCTTCATTCTTGGGCTATTCTATACAACCATCATGAAAACATACACATTATATCCATTATCATATAAAATTTATCTTTTCCAYRTGAGTCCTCAATTACACAATCCAATGCTTATTCAAGAGTAAGTTTGTAATCATAAGAAATGCTTATCTATATGGTTATCATGTGCTTCAAAAAATTGTCATAGGAAAGAATTCAACTCACTATCCTTTTTCTGACACATCCTCATTATTCTAGCCACCATGTCATACATTTTTTTTTTTTTTTTTAAGTTGCCTCTTTCTTGCTATACTCACCCTCCAGGGTTAGGAATCTCCTTCTCTCCTACACAATCCCTCGGGTGATCCATCATTTTGCAAGGTTTTCTCATGAAAGGAGACCACCAACTTACTACCATACTCCCATTAGAAATATGTAACATGTGGAAATCATAGGGTTCTAGTGTCATAACATTAGCCTTCTTCCCGATCTTTCTAGCTTCAATATCCATTGTCTCATATGTATCACTCACATACATTCATCATTAGATATCATCATAACAATTTGAATTATTAATTAAAATATATTTCATATAGGAAAATCGAATTTCCCAAGCATGGGATTCCCCTGTCATAATATTTGGCTCTTGCAGCAGTAGGAAACAATACTCCTTATGGGATTACACTATTTCCATACTTCAAACTATTCTTCTTGCAATTTTCTCAACTTTCGATCAACCAAACAGATTGTTAGTATCTCATGCACATTATAATTTCCATGCACATTTAAAATGCTTCACAAAGTTATCTCAAAATTGTACATACTAACATTTAAATCAGTTTTGTCTATTAATCATATTAAATGGAATGAAACTATCATTCCCTATATATGCATTATGTAACACACCAATATTTTCACAATGAAATCAAAATTTATCAATAAATAAATTGATGTGCCAATTCTCGTGGTCACATCTACATAATGCATCATTGCATTGACTCTAGAATACAACATATCTATGTCATGTATTCCACCATGGTGAGTTTGAAGGTCTATCCAATGCCTCAACACATCATCCAAAATCTTCCCAATTTACTTGTTCTATCATTTGGATACCTTCCTCTTCACCTCATACACAACACTACGATTACAACCCGTTAGTGCTACTCATTGTAGCAAAGAGCAAAGAGGTTGGAGATCAAACATTGGTTATAAAAGGGAATAACATTATGCACTCGTATGGCGCAATATCCATTCCATATCCAACCCCAATATGGCCTCACACATGGCTATCTCTATTGAAATTCATTTTTATAGAATGAATATATCTCTTGACTTGACTTGGTTATGATCTCATAACCAACGTAACATGACATGAAATTTAATTTCTCATAAATGAGAATTAAACAACATTTGTATACTCAATGCCCTTAGCCTTTACATCAATTCAAATATTGAAATTTAATCGAGGAAACTCACCTCAATTCCCTTCAACATTTATGCATCATAAGCAACCCAAATGCATAGCTGCATGATATTTATTACATTACTTGATGTTACCTAATCAACTGGTGTTTTGTAGAATATCATAGGATCGCTTTGCCAACCTCTTGATCAACATCCCCACCATCCTCCTTTGTCTTCATATGGATGTATTTCATATGCACTAGAAACAAAATCAACATCTTCAACCACTCTTTAAACATTTGTCCCGACTCTTGGATACACAATCCGTCATTAGTCTCATTCAATTATCATGACATCATTATTTCACATATAATAGTATACTACTATTAGTATACAAGCATGCCACAAGCATGTTCAGGCATGTCCACATGCACAAATTAACATCAATATGCATTAGGCATTCAATCTCATCATTCCTACTTCATGCATATGCATTCTATCTTCATTGTATACATCGTGCATCACTTCCATTATGCACTCTAGTGCATAATTTTTTTAAATTCTTGTGATCCATGTAGTTGTCCTTGAATCCTTCTAGATCCCTGCATCCCTATGCACTGTCATTTTGCTCATTTGTGCACCACTAATCCTTAATATGAACATTTTCTATCCAAGTCCCACTTGGCCATTCTACATTTCCAACCAATATGACTTATTGGCCATTGCCTCCACTTATGCAACCATGTTCCAACCTTACCTTGTTGGAACATTCTAGAACCTTAGGATGATTTAATCTATATCATACTATCATCTAACACTGTAATATTTTCCAACCAGCTTAACCCTTAACATTATGACATCCATTGTCATTATTTCTAGTTGTCCATTGGATTTTCTCAATTTTGAATTCTTTTGTTCACTTCATTTAGTAATTTCTTGCGAATCCATGTTCGTCTGCTCAAGATTAAAATGCTCCCAATGGAATACTATATTTTCCATTGGCTCTTAAAAGTGAATAACCTTTATTATACTTTGCCTTTAATTCTTTGTACTTGTACCTTGCTTCCACTGCACACTCTGATAACATAAGTGTCCTTCTTACTCTTCCAAGAGGTCTCTTCGACTCTCGATGACTATTCATATTCACTTGTCTTTCCATGTTCCGTCAAGTAAGTTACCATAACAAATTAAATTTCCAACTGTCATTCACACCCTTAATCTAAAGAGGTGTATGTGAGTCCAAGGTGAGAATTGAAATTTGGAAGTGAAAAACTAGAATATGGAAGTAGGAAACTACAATGTTATCTTTGAATCTAGTGGTTTTGGGATAACCACAAACTAAATGGATAAAAGAAGTTGATGTCTTCTACGAAATGGTGGTGGTTGTTTAAGGTAGACCACAAACCCTAGAAATTTGACTCTAAGGCTCATTGGTTCCTGGAAAAGTTTCTAAGTTATCTATAAGTTGGAAGTTGATGTCTTCTGCTAATTGGAAGTGATTTTGAATGTTGGTTTAGAGATGACCATAAATTGTTGTCTAGAAGAAGTTGTAAGTCTTTTACTAAATGCAGGTTTAAGGAAAACCACAAAAATGTTTCTAGCATAAGTTGTAAGTCTTTTGCTAAGTGGTGGTTTAAGGAAAACCACAAACCAATCCGGTGGTAAATCACGCTTACTTGTTAAATGCTCACTTTTTACTGCTCAATTGATAGAACTTTGAAACTTGAATCCTGTCTGTCAATCATTGATGTTATTCTCTCCGGTTAGAGACAAGGTGGGAAGATTTTTTTTTTTCCATTGCAAGATGTTTCAATACTCGAGAATTAATTCATCAGTATGACTAATATATCTTCTTGAATATTGATGACCATTGCCAAGAAGTGATCCACCCATATTGGTTCTTTACTCTTGCAGATTTCTTTCATTTGAAACATTTGTTTGAAGGATGATTATGATTTCCACAATTCTCACAAGGATGAATATCCAAACACTAATCTTCCATGTGCTCAACTCGATGAAAATGTTAGGATTTCATAATTTTCTCTAGAACTCGAGTAGATGCATATGAACTTTCTTGAAACAATCCAACACTTTGGAAATGGATTGGATTAGTATAGTTTGGAATATGAATGGTAACTGTATTTTCATATATGATACCCATTTTGTGTTTGTTTTTCTTTATTTATTCCCAAGGTCCAATTATTGGCTTAGAAAGAGGAAGTTGAACTTCATGTATACTTTAATCTGAAGCTATCTCACTGAGTTTCTCTTGCGCTAGTTGTTGGTCTAAATCAACATCATCGTATTATTTGAAAATATGGTTGTTCTGAACAAGGACTAGTTCAAAATGTCGAAGATTATTTCATTCAATTTCATCATGAA
>SNQJ01S0189825.1:9451-20684 GCA_010110895.2 Picea sitchensis
AAATCGTGTATTACTGTATATCTGTGTTTATGGTTGCATCTCTGATACATTTCTGTTATATTATTGAATATCTGCAATATCTTTGTGCATTTCTTTATTATATCTCCGCTCTCATTTCGTGCCGAAAATAATCCAGATCAGAAAGCCAAAGAGTAAACTTCTTTCTCATATAGTTTCAACAAAATATGTTCATCATATGGTCCATGAAGAACTTTTGGGATAATAGACTCTTAAAGATTAAAAAAAATTAATATATAAATGATGACAATTAACCATGTATTGATAAAACAAACTAAAGATAATTTAAATCAATGCATAATCAATTATCCAAAGAATATGAAGATATTATAATGAAAATAAAACCATTTTACTCATAGGACAAAATCCATTAAGCAACCTAGAATTCCATATTTTACTTTGAAAATACTTTTCCATTCTCCCAAAGATTCCAACCATCCATTACTCCATTTGAAAAGAAAAAAAGTTTACAAAAGAAATAATATACAAAAGAGAAAGGATAAAAATCCTCCTCTCAATTTCTTGGATCCCTATGGCTCTGCACTTTCTCATATATTTATATAATGAATGAACAGTTTGGGCGCCACTAATAATTTCCGCCACCTGAAATTTTCCTCGTAAAGAGAAAAAAATATCTCTCAAATCATGCATTTGTTTGGGACAATTCCCGCATGTAAGAGAAATGGGTCCATTTTGGAGATGGTTTTTCAACCGGTGCTTCAAATTCCTCATGGTTTGGCTGCAATCAGTCTTGCTAAATCATTTTTCTGTTCTTGACACATTTCCAAATTTTATCTGTTGTTGCTCATAAATTTATTTGCAGCAATCCAATATTAATTTTGGATCAATCATCTTTAACATATTTAGATAATAAAATCAAGCCATGTTCACATCCATACCAAATAGATGATAATAGAAACCCGTGAAACAAAAAGAAACCTAAATTAATAACCTAAAATTGTGAATAAAACAAAATCTAGAACAATAAAATTAAAATGAATTTAAACTAACTATAAGTTCTAAACAAACATTGTTTATATTTTCCTTTCAAATATGATCTTAAAATTCTATAATCTTCAAGCTGATGGAGAGGAGAAAAATATTGATTTTGGGTTTTCACAAAATCAAACAAATGATAGATAATTCTTTTTTTTATTATTTTATTTTTATTTTAAAATGAGATACAAACTAAAAAAATAATTTAATTAATTAAACCTACCAAATGATATTGTGAAAATGATTGTTAATGAGAAAAAGACAAAAACATAATCATAATTTAAATGAAAGTAAAAGTTGATAAAAATTAAGGTTTTCGTTTAAATTAAGATTTATATGTTCGTCTCTCCCTCATTCAAATTTGATCAAATGTGAAAAAATGTCATAGAAAAGATGTGTCGTAATAAAAACTCCCAAATTATGAAGCTCGTCCATCAATATTAAAACTCTGTAGAAAGAAAAACGAAATGGCATTTAAATTTCATGAAATTCAAACCAAAGAAAAGAAAAGAATATAAAATCAAACCAACCTTGAAACATAGCAAACCAATACCAATCCAATCAATTCAAAGGGAAACAAATGAAGAATCCAAGTAAAATTTCGAGGGACTCTAGATTTTGATTAAAGAAAAAGAAGGGGGTTGTTGGGGCCCAAGAAATGGTGACTTACTAGGTGAAGCAGTTATCTCTGACTTATTAAACTTTCATCTCAGGGAAGAAGAATAAGACTTGGATATAATTTTCAGCTGCTTTGAAACAAATCCACTTTAATATTACACAATGTTAAGACTAGAACAAATTTATAGAAAAATATCAGAAAAGAAGAAAAGAATGTTTTTACAGAGGATTATAACCTGAAGTTGTGTTTTAATCAAAGGTTCACGATGTTTATAAAAGGACTTCAATACCATTGACAGAGCCACTGCTACCATCAAGCATCCATAACCTCGGCAGGGATGTCATTTAACCCACTCAAATGCTTTAATCCCATCCAATAGTTGTATCCACATGATGTATACTTCCATAAAAGTTAATTTAAAATCATATACCTACTACCTCTCAACCCGACATTGCCTCGTTGCCAACAGGATTGTTCAGTACCCCAACGAAGTTGTCTTGGTATCATGTGTGCATTTACCCGCTACCAGTGAGCCTGTCCAGTGCCCGACGAGTTTACACACACTTCCCACACTTAAGTGCTTCCAACCCTCTTATTCCACTTTTCAATAATAATACAATTATAGATTTATTGATGCCAAAGAGAGTAGGGTGATACTGGAGGTTAATTGCAATACAAGTGAACAATTGATCATTTTTTTATTTGCTTTCAAAACTAGAAGTTTTATCATGGTTTAGAGATTTTAGATTTCATTTAAGAAATCATCTAGAGAATAGGGAAGAACTTAAAATTAATTCCTTAAGAATATGGATGGCGTAAAAATTCTAAGGATAATTGTAATTCCCAAATATCTTGACACATTTCAGGGRTAATACTCTGACAAAGACTGTTTGGGATTTCATAGTACTCAACTGACTTACAAATCAATTATCTGAGTTGAACCTTAACATCAGAAACTGTTTGAACTATTTCAAATTTCTTTCAAAAACATAAGTCTTGAAATGGATGCTTCCTTCGACAATTGCTCTTTGATCAGAAATATAATTATTCAAAAAGATAGATAAGAAGAAAGTTCAATCAAAGAAAACACACACACACACACACACACAACAAATTGAATTAGATTTTATTAATGGGATTCGAAATCAGAAGTATATCAAAACAAACAAAATCGAAATAGTAAAATCACACTTTCAAAAACAATTTTCGCCAAAGATAAACCCAAGCTTTGGGATCAACTAGCATCCCACTGTAAAATAAAGGAAGAACTAAATCATATAAAATATCATGTGCAAGTAAGTTATTTTCTTAATATAGTGATGCATAAGATATTACTTTGACAAAACATTATTATTAAAAATAAAAGAGACTAGAAGAAAATAGAAAAATCATTACTAATATGAGTGTAGTCCTACTCATGGCACCTAGGGTCAGGGTTGAATTGAGTTCAAATTTACTTAGCTCTTTACTTTCCATTTAAAATTTTCATGATGATACTGCATTTTTGAAAAGAAATATTCAACGAAATGAAGAGAGAAAAAGATTTAAAGTGGACTTCCCTGACAACATTCACATTATGGTTCTCTTGGTGTGCCCACTTGTGTTGATAACTGCATTATTACAAAGAGAAACACTAAGAAATAAAACTAAAGGAAACATACTCCTACACCTACTCTAAACTACTAAATAGATCAAAATCCTAAGTAAAATCGTATTTCCAGTGCACCCACAAGAGCATCTTCAATCCTGCAAAGCATAGAAAATCGAAAATCAGAATAAAAGAATCTAGTATTGGCAGATACAAAAGAAATATGTCATTCTTACCTTCTATTTATTCTTTTAAAAGCAAAACAAGCACGACCTTACCATTTTTTTGAAACTTCTTGATGTATGAATCCTCCAACTATTCTACAATATTGTCGTGATATGAGTTATAATGGCATGGAAGAGTGTAAGTAAGTTTGGAAAACTTGTCAATTTTATGGGGACCTGACATAACCATCATCCAAGGCCGAAGTGTCCCATCCTATTGACAGTTCTCCACGTGTTCATCCATTTCTTCACATGGAGAATCTAAAAAAATAATGTAATGCTTATTTCCTATATATTTAGGTAGAAACAAAGCAAGCACAACTTTATCTTTATTATGACGATTTTTTAGATATGAATCTTCAATCCATTCTAAGATCCTGTCATAAAACTTAGGATGCAAACTATGACTTCGATGAAATGGGTATATCAATGGGGAACACATCATAAGAGGATTCATGACATCAATTATATTATTGATTTGAACGCTTCCTATGATGAGATTGATCGTTTCAAAATGTGAAGCATAAACATTAAAATTCGAATTAATCAAAGAACGAATATGCAATGTAGAATATTCGATCTCCATAAGAATGAGTGCATTGTATTTTTTAAAAATAAATCATGTAAAATCATCTTGCAACATGTATTTTTTCCATGCGAGTGCTGAAAGTGAAAGAGCATCAAATATGGCTTCATAAATGTTATGTTTGGAATTAATTTCACCAAATCTTGGCATATCGAAAAGATCATATTGTGATGGAAAAGAGTAAGATACCGTGGATAAAGTATCATGTCCACCAAAATCTAAGAGGAGATCAGGATATAAAGAGTAAAAGGAATTAGAAATGAACACATGAAAAGAATCTCTTCAGCTATGATATTTAAAAATGGTATTCTCAAGACATTCTTCTTCACTTTCCTTAAAACGTTCACTCTGTTTTGGTGATAAATTCTTCAACATAATATGATCATCTAAATTTGTCTCCTAAATGATAGATAATTCAAAAATTTCATGACAAACATCTAATCTTTCCTATGGATAAGCTATGATTTGTGGATGAAGGTTTAAGGTTTCTTCTTCCAATTGCAGATATACATCTCTAATTAGTTTCATTGGAATGTTAGAATTCTTAGGATCATTTTCATCACCTAAGTGTTCTTCAATAACTGAATTTAAGTACTGATTAGAGAAAGAGTTAGAAGAATATGGACATTCACCTTGACCCAACATCAAATATTCTTCCATGATGGTCGAGGGTTGAGTATACAATGATTCATAGGAAAAAACAATTTGATTGTTAGTAAGAACCTTTTCAATAGGTTCTACCTCCCTTGCTTCTTCAAAAATTTTGAATGGATTCCTCTCATCCCGCGAACAAAATTTTTCTCGCAATTAAGTGATAGGATTGTAACCAATTCATCATTTTCGATTGAATATGACTGGATGAAAGGGACGAAAGCATCATAGAGGAGGTTTAGTACAAATGACATGTCATCAAGATTAAATTCACAGAGAACATGATGGATTCTTGTTGAAAAGCCTTCTGGAGATGAATTGTCATTGATTAGTAAAGTTTGAAATTCTTCACATAATTTATTGTAATCATAGTTTTCAAAAGCATCTAAAAATTCATTTACAAACTGAAACCAATCAATAATGTGATATGTTGGAAAAGAATCAAACCAATGTTTAATCTGACCCCTGAAAATAAAAGCGAACAATCTGCATAAAACCATAAAATCAGAAATATCATGCTTGATGCATTTACACCAAAACTTGTTAAGATGGTCTTTTGCAGACACATTCCCCCCATCATCAAAGGTGAGTTTGGACAAGCGAGAGACTTTCTCATTGGAAATATCAGGTAATGAGAAGTGGAAATCATGTTCCAACACAGTGATTTGGGGAGCCATGGGGAATTAAAAACATTCGAAATAAAAACTCTTGCAAGGCCAGCTTGTCAGTCTGGCCTGTCTTCTAGTGCATTTCAAGATGACACAAAAGAATAATTTATAAATCTGCAATTATGATAGGCTGAGGGGTAAAATATTTAATCATTAAATTTACCTGGCCCTCCTTCTAGCTGCCATTTGTTGACGGCCGTAAATGACACACCGTCAACTGGAAGGTTAGATCCGGACTGGGGATGTCTAATTAACCCAAGTCGTTTGGTATGATCTGACCCGATGGGTTTAATGGCTTTGTTAGACAACAAAAGTCCTAAAAACAAATGATACATTACTTACTAATGTTTATTAAACAGAAACATGAATATACAAATAATTATAAACAATCTATATACAGTTTACAAGGTTTTCTTGAAGTCTCGCAAAAATGAATGTTCATAATAATGTTTCAAAATAAGATAAAGTAAGAACATAAATTTTTTTGTCTTTTTTAATGTTTAAAGATTTTAAACTAATAAATACTAAGAAAATACAATTGAAACAATGACACAGAAACAATCAAAGATAATTAATTGAAGCATCGTCTCATTCATATATAAACAAATATGAATAGAAGAATGCAATGCACCTACTAACCTCTCACTGATCAGCAGTACTAAACTAAATTCATCTCTCTGTATTTGTATGAGATCTTCTTAACCTGTGTCAAGTGTAAACCTATGACAAAAGAAAGCATAATACTTCCTGAAGAAATTCAAGGAAGTGTTTCATATTCTGGAGCGAGTTTATAATGACAGAAAGACAAATAATTATATATGTTGTGACCTTGAAATGTCCAATAACTGAAAATGAAAGAAATTCCAATTCTCAGGAATGGTGTTACCAACTATCTAGCATCAGATTTAAACTCAAAATACTTGAATAGAAGATCAGTCACAGATATAAACTAAACCAAAAGATAATGAAAAACATAAATAAAAGCATGATATAAAATATTATGTGCAGAATTGACTAAAGATAATTCGACACAGATAGCAGTTCACATCAAGAAATTACATGAGAAAACAATGAAAAAACACTGCAAAGTCTACAGAGGATGAAAGCCAAAGAGTAAACTGTTTTCTCATATAGTTTCAAAAAATATGTTCATCATATGGTCCAGGAAGAACTTTTGGGATAATAGACTCTTAAAAATTAAAAAAAATTAATATATAAATGATAGCAATTAACCATGTACTAATAAAACAGACTAAAGATAATTTAAATCAATGCATAATCAATTATTCAAAGAATCTGAAGATAATATAATGAAAATAAACCAATTTTACTCACAGGACAAAAGCCATTAAGCAATCTGGAATTCCATATATATTTTTTTAAATACTTGTCCATTCTCTCAAATATTCGAACCATCCATTACTCCATTTGAAAAGAAAAAAAGTTTACAAAAGAAATAATATACAAAAGATAAAGGATAAAAATCCTCCTCTCAATTTCTTGGATCCCTATGGCTCTGAACTTTCTCATATATTTATACAATGAATTAACAGTCCGAGCATCACTAATAATTTCCACCACCTGAAATTTTCCTCGTAAAGACACACAAACATCTCTCAAATCGTGCATTTGTTTGGGAAAATTCTTGCGAGTAAGCTAAATTGGTCCATTTTGGAGATGGGTTTTCAACCGGTTCTTCAGAGTCCTCACGGTTTCCCTGCAATCAGTCCTGCAAAATCGTTTTTTTGTTCTTGACGCATTTCTAAATTTTATCTGTTGTTGCTCATAAATTTATTTGCAGCAATCAAATATTACTTTTGGATCAATCATATTGAACGTATTTAGATAATAAAATCAATCCATGATCACATTCATACCAAATAACTAATAATAGAAACCTGTGAAACAAAAAGAAACCTAAATTAATAACCTAAAAATTGTGAATAAAACAAAATCTAGATCAATAAAAATAAAATGAATTTAAACCAACTATAAGTTCTAAACAAACATTGTTTATATTTTCCTTTCAAATATGATCTTAAAATTCTAGAAGCTTTGATGGAGAGGAGAAAAAAATTAATTTTAGGTTTTCACAAAATCAAACAAATGATAGATAATTCTTTGTTTTATTATTTTATTTTTATTTTGAAATGAGATGCAAACTAACAAAATAATTTAATTAATTAAACCTACCAAATGATTTTGTGAAAATGATTGTTAATGAGCAAAAGACGAAAACATAATCATAATTTAAACGAAAGTAAAAGTTGATAAAAATTAAGGTTTTCATTTAAATTAAGATTTCTATGTTCATATTTCCTTCGTTCAAATTTGATCAAATGTGAACAAATTTCATAAAAAATATGTGTCATAATAAAAACTCCCAAATTATGAAGCTCTTCCATCAACATTAAAACTTTGTAGAAAGAAAAATGAAATGGCATTTAAATTTCATGAAATTCAAACCAACCTCGAAACATAACAAACCAATACCAATCCAATCAAGTCAAAGGGAAACAAACGAAGAATCCAAGTAAAATTTCAAAGGACCCTAGATTTTGATTAAAGAAAATGAAGGGGGTTGTTGGGGCCCAACATACTTGTATTCATGGGTTAGGTATTAGTGTTGTAGATTATGTGATATATGATATCCTTGTTTCCAACCAAATAGAAACTTTTGACATTTTAAATGACCATGATCCTGACTCTGATCATAAACCTTTAACCCTAACTCTAAACTTTTCCATGCATAGGAGCGTCATTGAAGAGAATTCTGATAATCAAAGGAATTTGCACTTTGACAAAAGTAAAGTCGACATTTTCTTAAAGGATTTAAATAGTAAATTAAATCTCCTAACTTATAAGGACAACATTGAATAGCTCTATCATAATTTTACAACTACCCTTTCCACTTATATTAACAGGTTCTCTTTCGAGGTGTCCTCCTAAAAGAATAATAGAACGACCAGCCCTTGGTATGATAAAGAATGTAAAATTTCTATGAAATCCATTAGAGATGCTTCTAATGAGTCCTTAAAACTTGATAATATTAATGCATACAAAGCCCTAATTAAAAGGGAAAAAATGTACTATATCAATAAAAGGAAATAGCAACTTTCACAACTATATAAGTTGGATCATAAGAAGTTCTAAAGCCAAATTCTAAAATGCAATACTAAAGAAAATAATAGGATTCCATTAAGGGACTGGAATTCCTACCTTAAGAGTATTTACGAGTTCCCTAATGCCATGGACACCATTCCTATTGTCCCTACAAAGGAATAATTTTTTTCTTTAGATGACATAGAGTTCGAGGTTAAGCAACTTGCAAATGGGAAAGCTAAGGACATTGAAGGCTACCAAGCTAAAATTTTAAAAATCAGAGGGCCAATCCTTATCACTCACATACACAAACTCTTCAATTTATCACTCAAGCAAGGCTTCCCTAAACCATGGATGCAAAGACTCATTGTTCATATTTTTAAAAATGGGTATATAAACATTCCCTCTAATTATAGGACCATTATGATTAACCCGATTTTAGCCAAGTTTTATGGAATTATTTTGGAAAAGAAGATTAGCCTTTGGATAGAAAGTCACGGTAAAAGAGCTAAAGTCCAGGATGGATTTAGGAGATATCATTAAACTGTGGACCATATTGTTACATTTAGGATCATTGCAGAGAATATCTTCAATACTAAACCAATCTTTTTTGTTGTTTTGTTGACTTTAGAAAATATTTTGACATGGCTCCTAGAAAAAACCTTTGGAATAGGTTGGAAGAGATAAAAGTGCCTCTCAAGTTGAGGGTTGCTACAATAAGGATGTATGAGAACATTATTGCTAAGTTTAAAAACACTAGAGGCTGGTCAAAAGAGATTAACTGCAATATCAGAGTCAAACAAGGTTGTCCCTTGTCCCCTACCCTTTTTGGCATATACATTGACAAGTTAGAAGATTGCTTGGAAAAGAAGGTTGTGTCGGACCTACTCTCATTGGTATAGTCATCAATATTCTTATTTATTTCTATGATATCATTCTTATAACAAGGAGTCCCCATGATCTTGAAAACCAACTAAGAAACCTCAAGGATTTTTTCTCCAAAATGGGTATGCCTATTAATACTGATAAGACTAAGGTTATGATTATTAAATACAATAAGATCCCTTATGATACCTTCGTATATGACAACAACAAGTTGGAGGAAGTAACTTTATACAAATATCTTGGAATTGATATTCACTGCAAGATCAATTGGAATTATAGCATTGAGAAAAGGATTATTAGGGGATGGAAAGCTTATTATGGGCTTGAAAACAATTGTAAATTAGCTAAATTTTGGAGTTGGGATTAGAATAAACTCTTATTTGAGACTCTTGTTACACCTGTTATGCTTTATGGATGTGAATTCTGGGGATGTCGTATCTCTCATGAATCCTGGAGAAAGATAGAGCAAATACAAAATAATTTTATAACCTATAATCTCAAAATTAAAGGAAATATGGCCTATCCCATCCTCCTCTTAGAAACAAGCCTCTCCCTCATTTAGAGCATGGTTATGACTAGATACCTAATGAATAATAACAAGGTAAACAACATGGAACACAAGAGGCTTCCTAAAATTGCTTCAAAATCGAGTCATAACCACCATCGACTCAAGCGAGGATGGCATAAAGATGCTTAGTCTTGTCTAAACTATTGGGGAATCATGGAAGACACCATTTTACAGAATAAATATACTATTAAAAAAAACGTCAAATCAAAATTTAAGGAGAAAATGTGGTGTGATAAAGAGTTAGAGGAAAAAAGAAAATTAAAGTATTATAAGGATGTAATCAACCCCAATCTAGAAGATCAAAATTATCTATTTGTTTTGCCAAGTGTAAAGAAAAAAAATAAGCATTGCTAAGATAAGAGAAAATTCTCACGAGCTCCATAGTGAAACTGGGTGTTGGTCAATTCCTAAAATGCCATGGGATGAAAGAATGTGTCACCTTTGTGACACTAAGAAGGTTGAATATGAAAAGCACTTTCTCTTAAACTGTCTAGCCTATAGCCATATTAGATCTAATTTTCAAAATATTTGTTACACTACCAACCTTCCTAACCTCTTAAATCAACAAAAGTATGGTGATCTTGGAAAGATTCTCTTACTGCTTTTTGAGCACAAAAACAAAATTTTAAAGAATCACAAGTAATCACTTACCCTCTTAAGGTCCAATAGACCAATTCCATCTTACTGGATGCTAATCATCATCATGATCATCATATAAAGTTTTAATTTCAAATAATAAGATAGTTTGTAAATGTCAAGATTAGTTTTAATTTATAAAATAATTAAAAAACATTAATTCTACACAAAAGAGAAATATTTTTTTATAATAAATTTTGAATTCAAATTTATTTTTAAAATAAATTGCAATTATAAACTAAACTAAAATATGTTTGTAATTTAAATTCAAATTTGAGTCAAAATAATTTTCAAATTCATGATGTGCAACAATTACCATAAATATATTCTATGATTGCATTATGAGCTTTTACATTTGTTTAAGCTTCTAACATTGTTGTTATTAAAAAAATAGTGAGTGAATTTATGCATTGAACGTCACATGCATTATATATTTTTCAACGATTTGACTGGAAAACAAATGCAGACCCAATACATTTCAATTCAGTGAATTAATGCATTGAACGTCTCATGCATTGACTATTTTTTATGTTTGATTTTTCCTGAAATCCACTGAGGAATGATTGGATCTGTAGATTGGAGTGGCTTGACTAAATTTGTATAATCGGAGTGTCCTAGAAGTTTTTTAGCATTCTGAATCCATTTTTGCATTCAGAAATACAATTAAACAACAAAAAATCCAAAAGGTATAA
>SNQJ01S0189826.1:0-18174 GCA_010110895.2 Picea sitchensis
CGTTCCCATATGGGCCCTTCAATGTGTAATTTTAACGAGTCCAAAGAAGGAAAAGTCAGTGGTTTTTCATGTTTAGAGAGTCTGAAAAGTACTTAAAGGAGACTCCAAGGTTGTTCTTTTTCGTAATTTTAGTCTCACGAGGCAAAAAAAGAGATAAACTACCACTCGAAAGACGCCCTTTCAAACCTTTTAATGAGTGTGAAAGGAAGCAAGATCACTCGGAAATATTTTCATGTTTAGAAAGTCTGAAAAGAGCTTAAAGGAGACTCCAGGGGGTTCCTTTTTTGTGTATCCATGCGAGCCCAAAAAAGAGATAAAAGTTTGCTCAGTTACATTCTCATGTTTTTACAAGTGCGAGAAAGAACAAAGACTAAGCTCGGTACTCTACCCCCAGCTTGAAAGTTAGTGTCTTAACTCTAGAATGATAATCAAAGGCTAGAGATATGCCCCCCAAGCTTCAATTCATTCACCGAATTTGAGGTTTTCACCAATTTCTCTACTAGATGGAGAAAAAGGATAAGGGTGGATGAAATGAAGGTTCAAATGCGAGACTGAAATAAAGTATCGACTTGGTATGAGAGGTGATTGTTTCATTTTTTAATGATCTTGACACAAGAAAAGAACTATGCTCAAGGCTCTGGGTTCAATGCCCAGATTTTTGTTTCATTTTTTAATGAGCTTGCTACAAAGAGGAAAAAATATGCTCATGGTGTCTGTTTCATTTTTTAATGAGCTTGCCATAGAGAAGAGAAACTATGCTCATGACTCTTCTTGATCATGGCTTCCAAGAGGATAACGCTCTGCAAGGACACCATGTCAAGGGACAAAACTCGGTCATGGCTTCCAAGAGATCTTCACTGGATGGAAGAACAATGCTCTGGAAGGAACACATGTCAAGGGCCACAATAGGGGTAAGGATATTAGGCTCCAATAGCCCTATCGAAGAGATCACCAAGTCAACTACCGGATCTAAGTCATCTTCATCGACAGTTGAAGGCATGGGAGATAACGCCACATAATTGACCTATGGCAGGGGTGATACCAACTGCATATAAGACCCAGTTAGGGAGGTCATTAGGTTGATGGTTAAGTCATGGCCAACAAACGAAAGTTTATCAATAGTCACCATTCTTCCATCATGTGGGAAAGATATCACACGAAAAAGAGTGGACACAATAGCTTTCATGGCATAGACATAATCTCTCCCAAGGAGTAAATCGAAATCCAAGGGATCCTGGACTACCATAACATCAATAAAGACAGTTTTCCCTCCCAAAGTTATAGGAAAATGAGGAAGTATCCCTAAAGGGTGGTTGTTTCTCTTAAAAGAAAATAGAGTCTGGGTAACTGGCACAAGCTGAGGATAACCCAAAGCTTGCCAAGCAAGAGAGGACAAAATACTAATGGACGAACCTTCGTCTATTAATGTCTCAGGAACGTCCCGACCACAAACTTGTACTGTAATCTTGAAAGGAATGTGGGAGGGAAGACGAGGTCCAGTTAGTGCACCCCAATAAAAAAGGATGGCATCATTACTTGGAGGGTGTTTCACAAGAGAAGGAGGAATGCCCCCCGGCATGATAGATTATGTATCAACGAGAAAAATGTGGGAATAATAGAATTTACTCTCTAGTGGGAGAGTAGGATCGATTGATAACGACATCAAATCAACCACTTGGGTTTCATTCTCCAAGGGGGGAATGGGATTGATAGGTGGAAACAGATCAACTACTTAGGTTTCACTCTCTAACAGGAGATCGGGATCGACCGAAGATGGGATCGGATCAACCACTTTGTCAACTGGTTCAACTAAGGTCATGATCATATTGACGACATGATCAATCGGATTGGCCAATGAAGGGACCAGAGCAACCACTTTGGCACTCGTCAGAGGAGGAGTGGGATTGACCATGTTCGCACTCTTCAGATGAAGGGTGGGATTAACCAATGATGGGACTGGATCAGTCACTTGGGTTTCACTTTTCAGATGAAAAGTGGGATTGATCTATGATGGAATTGGATCAGCTACTTTGGTTAGTGGTTCAACCGAGGATGAAACTAGATTGACCACCTGATAAATTGAACTGACCGGGGATGGAACCGGATTGACCATTCCATCAACTAACAATGGGTTGGGGGAAATATTACGATAACTAGTTGGGAGTTGAATCTTTTCCAAAAGAGAAGAAGCCTCTTCCATACGAGGACAAAGGTGAGAATAATGATCACCTTCACATAACATACAAGGAAATTTGACAGTTGTCTTCTTCTTACCAACCTTAATGTCACTAGTCGATAGGGTGTCACCAGCATGTCTAGCAGAGGCTGATGATGTGGAGGACCACATTTCTAATACCTTGGGAAGACTAGGGAAATCCCCCATAAAGTGGTCACCCTTACAAAGACTACAAGGGAATTTGGGTTTCAGATTCTTCGTTTTGATCTTGTCGACCTAATCAACACTCCCATTACGATTAATAGTAGTTGGTTGCTTGGATCCAACATCTGATATGGTTGGAGGCTTGGTCCTTTTTGGGTTCTTCTTCTTCTTATCAACCTGGCTACTTGATTTAGAGCTTTCACTAGGTGAAGAAGGAGAAAAGGAAGGAGACTTAATGGGTGAAGTAGGAGAAAAATCGACATGAGGTTGATGTGTGGGTGGTGTACTTACATTTGAAATATTAGGTGCAGTTGAAACACTCAGAATATCCGAGATCACCAGAGTGGGGAACAACCAAACCGGTAATCTTATGGTGAGTCCGGGAAGACCCAATGTGGCAATGTACGGAGGAACAAAGTTTCCAAAAGAAGGAAAGGTGTAAGGTTCCCAGGGACAAGGGGTTCCTCCATTGGTACTCCCAGGAGTTGATGCCATTAACACTGACTCAACCTAAGGTCCTCTAAGTAAAACAAACAACACACACTATGAAACTAAGAAGCGAACAATCAAACAAAACTTCCCACAATGAAACCACTAGTTGGTGATGAAATCCAACGTCGCGAGATCAAAATAGGAAGGGGCAGGGATAGAGCAGGTGGATCAGTTATGTTGGAAACCTACTTAACGGACTTATGCCTTGGTCTAAGATTCCACGCAGTAAATGTGGATTTACCCTCCAAGGATCCCGAGTGAGTTTGACCAACGTCTGTTCTAGGTACAGTGAGACTTCCCTTGACTGTCACCTTGTGTAATACCCTGAATATTATGGATACTAAGGTCACAAACTCGCAATCATCCCCTGGGTGGGTACAGTCGACAATCCATTCCAAACGTATGGGTTGGATAACAAGTCCAAAATCCTTCAATAGAATTGAGGACAAGTGGACTGGTAGAACTCCAGAGGACCCCGAATAGATTCAGAATTCACGAAGCACCGAGACCAAATGAAGACATTTGATCCTCAAGAAGAACCCCCAATATACGATCTGACTACTACGAACAGTTGAACCACGGAGGGATAATCTATGTAACTCTCTCGAATGTGACCTTGTGTGTAACCTCTATGTGAGAGGGGGATCCCAGTAATATTATACGAAAATTGGATTTTCTCTCCCTATCGCAAGATGCTAAGTTTGTTTGACAGCTTTGAAAATTTATCCTTTCACCCTATTCCAAAGCCCTACATCTTAAGCTAATGTAGGTTTGCTAACAGAAAATGTAAAAATGTCTAATGAATTTTAGTTTAGCGCTTGATTTTAAGGTTGTTTCTTACTCAAGAGGAGAATGGCATGGACTAAATGATGTTTGGACCGACTCTAAACAATGCAAATAAATGAGAATGCAAACATTTCACTTCAATGAAAGCTATATTCTGAGAAGGAGAAAACATTTATCATTTCAAATGCATAATGTCCCAAAATGCCAAAAACCATTCAATCTCGCGACTTCAAATGCAAGCTAGTTTCACTACCCAAAAGAAATAATTCAACTATCTTCTTTGTTTGATTCTAATGTATAGAGAAAGTAAATAAAAATCCTTCAATGCTCCACAACTTTCAATCAGGAGAAAGAGTCCAATGCAGATGCAAAAGACACAAAGCGACAAAAGTTTCAAACAAAGCATGCACTCAAAGAAATGAGAACTGAAAGAAAACAAGTATAAACTTGTCCTAACAATAACTCAATCAAGGATTCAGCAACTAACAAACATTCATTGAGTACAAGAAGATGCAGAGAAGAATCCAAGAAAACACAGAGAGAAAGAGAAATCACTCAAATTGTCCCGACAAAACAAGCAGCTAGAAAGGGAAATTTCACATTTCTAAAAAAGTTTTAAGCTCCAATCAAGACAATAAGGGGTGATAAGCACCAAATATCAACCTAAACAATTTCAAAAACCAATCACAAATTATGGGTAAATACTTCCACAAAACAGTCTGAGACAATCTGAGCAGAAAAGGGAAAAACTCCTCTAAAAAGGAGACCAACGCTCCCTGTCTCAAAGGGTACAGAGTGTTGTAGAGCTACCTAAATCACTGTAGGGGAGTGATAGAACTCTGATATGGCCTACAGGGGGGCATTGATCCACCCAGCAATTCAAAAAATAGTAAAAAAAAATGAAGAAAAACTCACCCAGGATGCATAAACATTGGTGAAAATGCTAGTGAACGTAGGAGAAGGCTAATGGATGATGAATAAACAGTAAAAGTGATCTGAAAGGTGGGAAAAGGACAGGTACAAACCAAGGAAAGAAAAATAGGATTCCTTCCCCAGTGGAGTCGCTAATTTCTGTTACAGGAAAATCCCCCTACGGACTAGTGGATTTCCTCTTGAACCCTAAATCTCTAAGATCAAGACAGAAAGGTGCTAACTTTGGTCACTGACATCCTTTTAAACCTAGGTAATTCTATCAAATAGAGAAAAGGAAGAAGAATGTACCTTTTTGTCGATGTTTTTCCTTGTTCCAGTCCGAGTTGAGCCTTTTGGGGGGAGCGCTAGGTTTTTTTAAGGAAATTTTGGGCAGCGCTCCCCTACCCACTGTCAGGGAGTGCCAGCGCTCCCTACCCTTCTTTGGGGAAGCATTGCAACACTTTGTACACCATTCTGGGGGAGCATTGGGTTGTTTGAGGAGATCTTGGGTTGTTGAGGAAAATCAGGGAAAAATCCCCCTCATCTCTGGAGTTGGTTGGATTCAAATCTGAGGTCAAGGTTGGATCTTAGGGAAGATCCACAAGTGATAGAGAAGGATCCTCAACCTATCCCAAGAATCTCTAAGGTGGTTGGGTCTCTCCAAGCTTATATAAGGAGGCCTTCTCATGGTGAAATACATGGCAGATTAGAGGCACCAAACTTATGATCTCATAAGGGAGAATTATCAGTAAATCATATTCATTCTGTTGTGGATTATTTGAGCAAGGGGCTGGACAAGGAGAGTTGGAAGAGGTTGATACAACTTCATCAAAGGTCTGTAAGTAATTCTATCTAGTTCTCATTAATACATGTGCTTGGCTTGTTTCTTTCAAGGTTGTGTATGTCTACATAAACTTGTCTTTGGTAGATAGATATAGCTTTGGATTAATCATGGTAGGATAGGAAGTTGTTTTGTCTTTGTTGTTACTAGATTGCAGGACTTGTTGAAGAGCTTAGGGATCAAGGCTCAACTCCTACTAGAGCAAGGACAAACATCACAAAAATGTACTTTCTACTTCATTTTCTCTATTTGATTGACTTAGCTAGGTTTAAAAGGATTTCAGTGACCAAAGTTAGCACCTTTTTGTCTTGATCTTAGAGATTTAGGGTTCAATAGGAAATCCACTTGTCCGTAGGGGGATTTTCCTGTAACAGAAATTGGCGACTCCACTGGTAATGACGACAATATGTCATCATTGGAGTGAGTAATTTTGGTATGTAATAGGGATTTAAAGAATATCAAGTGTACAAGGATTTTCCACACAGAAAGGACAGAGTGAATATTGCTCACAACATCCAAGAGGCTACAATAGTTGAAGACATGGGAAGGATTTATGTAGCCTTGGATGATTTACAAGAAGAATACCAATCCAACATGATCGAGGTGGAAGGTAAGATCATATATTAGTCTATTTCTATTTTAATTGATTATGGAGGAAGGCATTGTTACATTGATCCTAAAATAATGGATAGATTACAATTGGAGAAAAGTAATCTTGGGAAATCAAGTTTGGTTCAACTAGCCACTAGAACCAAAAGGAGAATCCATGATATGGTCAAAAGTTGTCCCATAAGTCTTAATGGTGTGATTACTAGTGTTGATCCGAATATCATACCATTGGGGTCTTATGATATTCTAATTGGAATGGATTTTCTTGACAAGCATAATGTTGTCCTAGATTTCCATAGCAAGACATTTACATGTCTTAATGGAGATGGAAAACAGTGCACTGTGAAAGGAGTTCCAAGACCCATATCTATAAAGGATATTTCAGCGTTACAACTGAAGAGATGTTTCAGATAAGGGTGTCATTTGTATGTAGCCCATGTGGAGGAGCTAGAAAAGACAAAGGGGCCAAGCCTTGAAGATTTCTCGATACTACAAGAATTCGAGGATGTATTTCAAGAAATACCAGGGTTGCCACCAAAAAGGGAAATAGATTTATCTATTGATCTAGTGCTAGGAGTTTCCCCGGTGTCAAAAACACCTTACAGAATGAGTACGCCTGAGTTAAAAGAATTACAAATGCAGTTGGAGGAATTGTTGAAGAAAGGGTACATGCACCCAAGTGTTTCATCTTGGGGAGCACCAATACTCTTTGTCAAAACGAAAGATGGAACCTTGAGGTTGTGTATTGACTTTCGACAGTTGAATAAGTCTACTATAAAGAACAAGTATCCTCTACCCAAAATTGATGACCTCTTTGATAAGCTAAGAGGAGAAAAGAGATTTTCAAAGATAGAATTGAGATCAAGATACTATCAAGTAAGAATCAAGGAAGAAGACATCCATAAGACTACCTTTAGAACTAGGTATGGGAATTATGAGTTTGTAGTGGTGCAATTTGGATTGTCTAATGCACCAGTTGTATTTATGTGCTTAATGAATGGCATATTCAGAAATTATTTGGATAAGTTTGTCATAGTATTCTTGGATGACATACTTGTCTATTCTAAGTCTGAGGAGGTGCATGAACTTCACGTAAGACTGGCATTGCAAGTGTGTATAGAACATCAGGTGTATGCCAACCTGAGTAAGTATTATTTTTACCAAGAACATATCCATTACTTGGGGCACATTATTTCAAAACAGGGTATAGCAGTTGATCTTGAGAAGATTGAATCCATTAGAGGATGGCCAATGCCCAGGAATGTTTCAGAAGTCAGATCTTTTATGGGGCTACCTAGTTATTACATAAGGTTTATAGCATGGTTCTCTAAGATTGCTCATCCCATCACTTGTTTGCAAAAGAAGGGAATTAAATTTGAATGGACAACAAAGTGTGAAGAAAACTTTAATCCGTTGAAGGAATTACTTACTAGTGCACCTATTTTGAATATTGCTGGCCCAAATGAGAATTTTGTGGTATGTACAGTGTTGATGATTACATCTGTGTGAGAAATCCTCCAGGACATAGACTGAGTGAGTCGGCTTGTGAGGAAGCCCATGAGTTGTGTGTGTGGTTCCTCTCTGATATGGAGATGGANTGGCCCAAATGAGAATTTTGTGGTATGTACAGTGTTGATGATTACATCTGTGTGAGAAATCCTCCAGGACATAGACTGAGTGAGTCGGCTTGTGAGGAAGCCCATGAGTTGTGTGTGTGGTTCCTCTCTGATATGGAGATGGAACATTGTGTGCCCCTATGTGGGGTGAGGAAGCCCATGAGTTGGGTGTGTGGTTCCTCTCTTAGACGGAGATGGAATTTTTTGTACCCCTATGTGGGGTGAGGAAGCCCATGAGCTAGGTGTGTGGTTCCTCTCTGAGATGGAGATGGAATGTTGTATGCCCCTGTGTGGGGTGAGGAAGCCCATGAGTTGGGTGTGTCATTCTCTCTGAGACGAATATGAAATGATGTATTGGTCTCCTTTGTGCATAGAGTTGAGATGATGTGATACTCTAGATGATTCTCATGTGAGACGCAGTGAGAAAGCATTATGTTGAGTTGGAAATGCTTGTGGTTGAGCACAGGTGAATGTGATCCTGGTGGTTGAGCACTAATGAGTGTGATTCTCCTATGAGACGTGGTGAGATAGAGATGTGGACATCCTTGTGGTTGAGTACAGATGGATGTGCCCCTAGTGGCTGAGCACTAGTGAGTGTGATTCTCCTGTGAGACGCAGTGAGATAGAGATGTGGACATCCTTGTGGCCGAGCACATATGGATGTGCCCCTAGTGGTTGAGCACTAGTGGGTGTATGAGATCTCTTGCTATAGTTTCCAAGAGTCAGACTTACATGTAACCCTATTTGTGATGTAAAGGGTATAGTTCGGCCCCACCATAAAGTAAAATATAATTAATGTAAAGGATAATTAATATGGTAATTATTAATTATATTTTGAGTTATTGAGGTCGGGCCTATTGTGCTAATAGACACATCATTTGATGTGATAAGTCTTATATAAATAAAGGTGAATCCCCATTGAGGAAACACACTTAACATCGTGTCATCTCATGATTTCAGAAGTTGTGGTCTGAAATTATGAGAATCACAACACCCTCTTGTGTGCTAGGTTTGGTGATGGTGTGGGAGGTCTTTCTCTTGAAGAATATAGCAAAGGATTGGTTGGGTTTTCTTCCCCTATTGAGAAGGGTTTCCCAGGATACTTCTTGTGCTCTTGTGCATGGTTATTCTTCTTGTGATCTTGGTTTGCTACAGTATTTCTAGTTCGAGTTTATGATAAATGATAAGAAAATTAAAAATACATCAGCTTACCGTACAATCAACATGGTATTAGAGGTCTTGAATATGACCATTTCACAATTGAAGAAAGGTTGTTAAAACCTTACCACTAATATAAGGGAAAGAAGGTCGGACCTCTCCTTCATTTTATGTGGAGTTTTGGTGATCTCATTTCAACCATTTGGTGACCTCAATCCAGCCATAAAGAGGGACCGGGTGAAGCCTCTGGTTCATTGTTTTCTTTGTTTTGGACAGGTATTGTGAAAAGGAGAGTGGCCGCAAAGTTAGACCTATGTGGAGGGATGTTATCGGTTCTTAAAGGGATTCCACAGAAGATCAATCATCCTAGGAGAGGCTAGTTGCAACCTAGAGGAGGTTCAGCCTAGGGAAATAAGGTTGTGAGAGGCCTTGAAAAATAAATCGTTGAGTCTAAGAGGTTATCCCTGCTAGAAGGAGATTGTGGCTAGGTGTTTTTGGAGGTCCGTGAGGTAGTCCTAGGGAGGTCAAAGTCTGTTGGGAAACTTATAGGAAATTATGGGCAGTGTTGGGGGTTGTTACAACCACCCTAGCAACAATATAAAGGGCTACCATTATGGTTGTAACTTCTAGTAAAACAACATATTTTTAGGGGCAGTTTTGAGGGCTATTTGAGTGTTATTACAGGTATGTAACAGATAGAGAAGAGGGTTGTTAAAATCACCCTGTACAACAGTATTTGGAGTATACTTTAGGATAGTCTATGGAAGATTGCATTAGGTGGTACCAGACCTGTGATAAGGGTTATGTTAAGGTTGTATGAGGGCTGGTACAAGGAAAGGAGGGTTGTCGTAACCCTGTCACTAGAATAAAGAGAGGGTCATCCCTTATGGTGAGGCTTTAAGAGTGGTCGTAGGCTTGGGGAGAAAGCCCAGCCATAGCCACAAGTATGGTAAAGTAGTCACAGCAAAGAGAGGCCCCTCCAGGGTTGTCGTAGCCACAAGAATCACACTAAGCAATCTTCATAATTGTTCTTGAACAAGTTCTCCTTGAGGTTATGTGGCAAGTGGCCACAAGAAGCTACAACAACATAAATTGTCTTCTAGTATATGGTAAACAAGCAAGGAATATCATTACTCGTCATGACATTGACAAGCAAGAAGAATCTCCATTGGTGCACACTCTCAAGTATGCACTTGTATATATTATTTGCATCGTTGTCATGAGGGTACTTGTAGGAGGAAGGAACCCTTGTTGCAATCATGGATCCAGAGGGATCTCAATGCATTCAGAGGAACAACACACTGGAAGTGAAGACTCTAGGTTTGATTTTTTTAATTATCATGCCTCTAACCTACATTTATAAGGTTTCTACATTACAATTAGGTGTTGTAGCTATGACAACAATCCTTAAATTGTTTTGATTATAGAGATGTACTCATGAATCTCCTCTAGGAGATATTCTTGTCTTGTTTCCTTTAGTTTGTTTCCTTATTCCAGGCAGGTTAACAACAAAGGAAGATGTTTTCCTTCAGACTTCAGAGGGAGTCACTTAACTTAGAGGGAGACAAAACTATTTGAGAATAAGGAAAAGAAAATACCTTCTCCCCTTCAACAGTTCAAAGGGAGACGGTTGTTGATCCAGTTGCTCCAGTTGATATTCGCAGAGACATTGCAGTAGGTCATGAAATGCATATCTAGGCTCAACAAACTCTACAAGGGGCAGAGGGACTTGCAGCTCCTCAAGGCACATTCTAAGAGAGTAAGAGAGACCAAAGTGACCTTCAAGCTACTTTTCATACATGAGTCACATCATTGATTATGAGCCTTCTTGTCATAGATAAGCTACAGGTGAGCAGGTATGGAAAGATGCCATGACAGAAGACTATCAGTCTATCTTGAAGAATGATGTATGGGATATTGTTCTAAGACCAAAAGAAGTTTGTAGTGACTTCCAAATGGATCTACATGATCAAGAATGCAGCTGATGGAAGTGTCAAGAAATATAAAGTGATATTTGTAGCCAGAAGATTCCCACAAATAGAGGGAGTTGTCTATGATGAGACATTTGATCCAGTAGCCCAATACACTTCCATCCGTACTATCATCCATGAGTTGGAGACTACATCAAATGAATGTAAATACAAGCTTTCTTAATGGTGAGATTGAGGAATAAGTTTACATCAAGAAGTCAGAAGGATTCATGATATACAACGAGAAATCTCATGTGTTGTTGGTTTTTACTCTTCTATCATGTCTAAGTTTATTGACCCAGGGTTCATG
Source organism: Picea sitchensis (assembly GCA_010110895.2). Lineage (NCBI taxonomy): Eukaryota > Viridiplantae > Streptophyta > Pinopsida > Pinales > Pinaceae > Picea > Picea sitchensis. The sequence continues at coordinate 11,075 of SNQJ01S0189826.1, forward strand.
TCATATCAGGTTTCCAACAAAGACTCTAAAACTTTCGACCCTCCTGGTAAACCAGAAGGCAACACAACACATGGAATGTGCTACACAGTCTCACTCGAGATAGCTTTAATGGGTGGTTGTAAGACTCAAGTGTTTACAGCCTAGGATTGAGTGTGAGATAAGAGAGTTGTATATTGAACCATTTATTATAACTTGTAAACAAAGTATATTGTAATTGATGAATAAGAAGGAAATGTAACAATTCATTCATTAAGAATAATGATAACTACTAAATACCATAAATATATGCAAGCATTCAACACATAACACAAATATTACTGTGGTTCACCCCCTCCTGGGCTATGTCCACAAAGATTTGGCTCTCAGCTCTTTTATTATGGTATTTCCGCATCTACAACACCGCACGCTTACAACTCTTCTCAGTAGGGTAAGATCTATATGAGGCAGAATATTTCTCACTAGGATCCTCAGCCTGTGATCTAACCCTCATTATCTACCCTCTTGTGTCTTCTCTAGCTCAACGGTTTATACAAAATAGATCATACTGCAAAATATTACATATCGCATCAACTCGTGCATAAATAAAACAACAACATTACTCTAAACCCTTCTAAAAGCAACCCTCTATAATACCTCGGTATCTATATTTATATGTTGTTGTCTCTTTAGCCGTTCCAATACATTACCAAAACCCTAACCCTATTGTCGTTATGTCTTCTTCTGCATGTGAGCCTGCTGTCCTCCCTTCCAGTTGTCCCTCTCCTAGTGCGTGCTTTCTTTCCAAAAATTGCCTTGCTTTTCTGCTTTGGCATGCCTCCAACAGGCCCCCAACACTGACATGTGGCGCGTCCCAAGCCACCTAATCTTTGTGTGCTTCCTCGATCTCCTTGGTGATCGCCTGGAAATTTTCCTTGAGATCTATTTCCTATGTATGCACATGCGTAGTCTTCTCCTTGAGTGTGTCCTCTATCTGGACTACAATTTTTTCATTGATCAATTCCACACACTCTACCTGGGTCTGTGTTATATGTGCCTTGTCTTCCTCTGCTTGTGCCAGGACTTTTGCTACCCTCTCTTGCAACGGTTTGATTTGAGCCTGACACTCTTGTTTCTGTGTTTGTGCAATGGTGAGCTCTACCTGCAATTTCTTCATGTCCTACGCCCCTTTGACGCATTTTGTGCTTGGAATTGTCTTCTGCCTCTGCTTGAGGTCTTGGATCGTTGCGTTGATCCTTTCTTCTTCCTTCTCCCACTTTTGGACCTGTTGATCCTCCTCTAACTTAGTCCACAACTGCGTTGCTTTATCGAACAAGCCAATTGTGTGCTAACCTATTTCTCTATATCCTGCAGTTGTGTCGTTGCCTCTTGCTTCCTTTTCTCCTTTACTGTTGGTGGTGTGGTTGGTGTGAGATGCTCCAGAATATTCTAGATCTCCTTATGATATTGATCAATTTCCTGTGCAATATGATAAATTTTTTATGTTGTTGTGATTTCATCTCTCTGCGTGGCCTGTGGAATATTCTCGTAAGCTCCTGCCACTTTCTGCTCCAATCCTTTCATGCGCTCCCTTTCCTCCTAGGTCTTGAACTTAGCCAGGCTGTAGACTATTTCCAGCATGTCCTGTCTCTCTGTTGCCTGCTTCAACTCGAATAAGTCTTTGCGTGCACGATATTGTACCTCATGGTTTACGCTACCTGCAACTTGTGTAGTGCCCTGGATGGCATCTGTGTCAACACCAGTTGGATTCGACTTAAATCCTTCAAGGGTGTCTACCCCACGATCTCATCCATGCGCAACATACTAGGTGTGATGTGGAATGTTGCATTTGCCTACAGTATTGGATGGACTGAATCTCGTTCTTCTTCTTCCATTATTTCCTGTCTGTGGTGCTGATGGTTATATTCCCCTGTTGTTGTGGTCTGTACTTATCTGATTTGCTTGAGGAACTGTCATATGTCTGTCATCTCCTCTTGAATCATGTCCCTATGATGTGCAGCATGGTCAAAATATTTGGATAGACAATCCTAGACCATTTGGGCTATCATTTCTCCATCGTCGTCTATGATCATGTACTATGGCGGTGTTCTTTGTGCCTTTGTTTTCTTGTGCACGCCTCATGTCTGCTTGTGTAAGTTTTAAACCTGCGAAGTAAAGCAATGCATATAGATTCTTAAGCAATACAAAAATTAATCAATGGCTCATACACAAAATACACAGATATTTTTACCGGAAACCCTCAACCGGGAAAACCTTTCTTATTTCCATTATATCGAATTTCACCATTCGCCATACAATAAATACAATGTTTTTAGGTATTTCGTAGATACCAAAACCCTAATCCCTTAATCCAGGATTAATTTACAAATCAGCTAAAAATAGCAAAATCCGCAGTTGTCGTATCTGACTCACCCACACACACACACACATGCAAAGAATATAACACGTACCCAACAGCTTGGTTGTCCTCTTGTTTACCCCTAGTTCCTATAGGTTGGGACTTGTTGCGGTCCCTTGAGCAGCCTCGACCTGTTTCTACTACTCTTTGGTCGGTTGTGTCTTATCCTTCTTCCCATTCTGGGTCCCTATCTTCGCTGCCCCTTCATTTTTCTATGTTGTTTTTATCTAACAAGTTCTTTGTTTCTTGGGCACTTTGACTTCCTTTGGTTATGTTTCTCCCTGCCATGCCTCTTCTTCTGTTGTTATGTCTAGCTAGTATTGGGTGAGGACTGGAATCTTCCACTTTTCGTCCCATTCACTGATGACCATGTCGATGTCACCCTTTGTGATACAATAGCACATATGTATCCATTGTTTATCAGGATCCTTCCCCGCCTATATCCACATTGTATGTCATGTGGCCTGGAAGTTGGCGATGTCTTTATATTGCGCGACAGCCTGTGGTGTGATCCTCCACATGTTTGATATGGCTTCTTGCAGGTTGTGTAGGCATCCTTCGTATATAGACCTATTCATCCTTTTGTGCATAGCATCTGATGTAGCTTTCAGCAATAAGTATCTTCCTCCCTGGTTTGGGTTGGGTCTAGTAAAAAAAGTTACATGCCTTGGCTCTTTCCATCCCATAAAGGATATTAACATGATTAGCCATGAATAATGAAACTATGTGCCTATATCATGTGCATCCTTCCAGACATCTAGGAATAATTTCAAGAGGTACGGTGCCCAGCTCACTTTGGTGCCCTCAGTGCATTGGGCTGCAACTACAACAACCCCAGCTGGAACTTCCTCCCTGTGGCATTTTCTCAACAACTTACAGGCTAAGATTTTTGTTCCTAATGTTGTTGCGGCATCGTTGATCCTCTTGATAATGATCCCTCTTTTCCCCCTGTCAGTGCCATACTTCTTCTTCATCTCTTCTGCTAGCACCTTTTCCCTGGATTTGTCATCCAGAAACTGCGTGGGATCCATGCCCCAAGATGGAAATACTGTTATGTTGGCAATAATATCTACGTCTATTGAGACAAGCTTGTCCAACCAAATGTCCCTACCATGTGTGATTGCTAACAACCATTTGACACAACTGCTTGCATACTGCCCATGGCCAAAATGTGGTATTTCCACCAGACCTAAAATTATTGTCTTCTCCAACCCTGTTGCCCATTGGAGTGGTTGATCAATCGGTTCCCCAACCCAATTTGTGCCCACCATATCCATGTACACTCTCTTTGCAAGTTCTGAAAACTTGTCTCCATCTGCTACATCGTGGTCCGAGTATTTGAGTTTCCCTATATGACCCAACAGGTTTGGTCCTACCTATACCCCATATGGTATGTGGTAGAATGATTTCTATGAGAGGTTTCTTGCGAGATGACCTGCGTACCTGTAGCTTGTCTTTTTTTTACGGTGGTGGCTGGCTCGAAGTTCCAGCGGCTTCCGGTTGTTCCTCAGAATACCATTCCATCCAACCTGTGAGATCTTTGACCGTTCCTTCTGGTGGGTGGTCTGATATGGTCGTTTGGAACTCATCTGGATCAACTGTTTCTTCCAGATTTGGCATTGTTCCATTGACTTTCAGAGTTGCTTCAGTGTTCTCTGGTTGCACCTCCTTCAAGGTTTCTGCGTCCTAGTTCTGTGGCTCCTATACTTCTTCTGGTATATCTATATCTGTGCCTCTGATGTTGGTTGTTGGTTTTCTTCCAGTATAGGTGTAGGTTTCACCGGTGTTGTGTCTGGAGATGGTATTTTGTCGACATTGACAATCTCCGCCGACTGTTGTTCAGCTTCTTCCAAATGTACTCGTGACCTAGTCTGAACTCTGGTTTTTCTGGTGGTCTGGCTCGCTTCTGCTTGCTTTGGTGGTGCCATGGTGGTGGATGTCAAACATTTGATGGATTTGACTAGTCTCTATGACCTCTGTGAACTTGGCTCTGTGCTCCTTAACCTCTATTGTTCTATGTATGTTATCTTTTTGTGAATAGATTATTTGTTCATGCGTCTGTGTGTTGTATGGGATTCTCATGAAGATTGTTGAGGACGATTCCTTAATTATGGGTTCAATGCACCTCCGGTGGTTTTGTACTTTCCATTACTCTACCTTTCAACCTCTAGTTGGTGTGATTAATGTGGCATCCCATCGGTCCTTTCCGTCCTTTAATTTCTCCTACCGATGTCTTGTCATACTGCTTTTGTTGACTTTCCTTTTCTCGCTTGTTTCCCTTTCTACATGGTAGTTTTCCTTCTCCTCATCGAGTTTGTGTTCCTAAGTGTGTGTTCCCTTTCTTCCTCCGGTGCAATTCACCTCTGTTGGTCCTAATTACAGTTTTTTTTTTTTTTTACTGCACGGTGGGTGGTTGACTGTCCTTGTAGAGCTTCAGTCATCTCCCATTGATCATCCCTCTGATTTTTGTGCCTGATAAGTCTTTCAACTGTACATCTCCTCCATCTGTGACAAATTTTACTTTGTGTGGTCCTATACAATGCATTTTGAGCTTTCATGGGTGCTCAAACAATTTGTTCTCATACATTAGTACTAGATCTCCTTCCTTGAAAGTTTTCTTCTTTATGTGTCTATCACGCCAAGCTTTGTCCCTTGTTTTCTGAACTTGTTGGTGGAATCCTGCTAAGATCTGATCTTCTTCCATAGTCATTAATTGATTCAGTCTCTCTTGTATTGTGCCTCATTCTGTCATTTTTTTAATTGTTGCTACGCACAAGCTTGGTACTAAAATTTTTAATGGCACCACTACTTCTTGGCCATAGCCCAGTTTGAATGGCATGTTCCCTGTCAATTTTTTGCACATAGGCCTATATGCCCATAATACTGCGAGTACTTTAAGGTCCATGTCGTCTCTGTTGACATTACAGATCTTTGTCAGCGCATTCTCTAGAATTTTGTTGAATGCTTCCACTGTGCCATTTTCCTGTTGGTGATATGGTGTGCTCTTCTGATGCTGTACTTCAAACTCTTCAGTCATAGCATTGATGGTGTTGTTTATGAAGTGTGTGCCTTGGTCGCTCATCAAAACTATTGGAAACCCAAATCTAGTGATCACTTGTTCAAATAAGAAGTGTGGTGTTATTTCTGCACTGCAATCCTTTACCAGTGTGGCTTCCGCCCATTTTGTTAGGTACTCCGTCACGATGACAATGTACCTAGCTCCTGTTCTTTTTGTCGATGGGTTGATTGGTCCCACAAAGGATATTTCCCACTTATCGAATGCATGGAGTGTTACCTATGGTCATAATGGCATCTCATCCCTTCTATTGGGTTTGCCTACCCTTTGACAAACATCGCATCTTTGATAGTACTCCTTCGAGTGTTTGTGAATCATTGGCCACCATAGTCCTGCGCACAATACCTTCTGCACGGTAGCTTTTCCTGCATAATGCCCTCCTGCTATTCCCTCATGGGATTCTATTAAGACTCTTGGTATTTCATGCTCTGACATTTACCTTTGCGAGATGTTATATGTGCCCATTTTGTATAGGTGTCCTGCAACCAGTTGATAGTCGGCAGTGTAGACTACCAGGTTTTTCTTCTATGCAGTGCTATATTCTTGCGGCGTAGTACCTATGCTCAAGTACTGAATGATATCTGCAAAGTATTCATCAGTGACCTGGATTGAGAATAACTGTGCATCCAGAAATTTTTCTTCTAAATTCGTAGGTTCTTCTCCGTTTGTGATTCTTGATAGGTGGTTAGGTCCTGCATTCAATTTTCCTAGTTTGATGATTACTTCAAAGTCAAATTCTTGAAATAGGAGTAACTATCGGCAGATTCTCCCCCCCAACACTGGCTTATTGACTAGGTATTTTAGGTTTGATTTATCTATGAACATCTTGAAGTGTTTTCCCAATAAGTAATGTCTGAACTTTTGCAGTGTGTAGACCATAGCTAGACCTTCTCACTCTGTAGTGTTGTATTTTTGTTCTGATTCTGATAGATTTCTACTCGCAAAGGCTATGGGGTGATCCAAATCCCCATGTCCTAGTTGCGCTAAGATAGCTCCAAGTGTTATGGCTGATGTGTCTACATGGACGTGGAATGTCTTCTCCCAGTTTGGAAAGACTAATATTGGTGTGGTGACCATCTTTTCCTTTAGAGTATCCATATTGTGTTGACACTCATCGCTCCACTAAAATTTTGTATCATTTCTTAGCATCTTTTCCATTGGTGTAGTAATCTACGCGTACCCTTTGATAAAATTCTTGTAGTATCCTTCATGTCCCAATGTTTCTCTCAACTGACAGACTGTTTTGGGTGGTGGCAAGTTAACAATTACTGCAATCTTTGCAGGATCTATGAGTAAACCTTGTTTGCATAGACCATAGCTAGACCTTCTCACTCTGTAGTGTTGTAGTTTTGTTCTGATTCTGATAGCTTTCTACTCGCAAAGGCTATGGGGTGATCCAAATCCCCATGTCCTGGCTGCGCCAAGATAGCTCCAAGTGTTATGGTTGATGTGTCTACATGGACGTGGAATGTCTTCTCCCAATCTAGAAATACTAATATTGGTGTGGTGACCATCTTTTCCTTTAGGGTATCCATATCGTCTTGACACTCGTCGCTCCACTGAAATTTTGTATCCTTTCTTAGCAGCTTTTCCATTGGTGCGGTAATATGTGTGTACCCTTTGATAAAC
>SNQJ01S0189828.1:5064-18174 GCA_010110895.2 Picea sitchensis
TTGCGGTGCCAATGATGTTTGAAAATACTCTTGTGTGATGTGTTTATTTTACATGTGATGTGTTTTATATGGTTTATTTTCTTTATAAAAATTAATCTATGTGAAAGATACTGATCCATAATATAATTTGCTAGCGAATCTGAATTTGTGTTGAGTCCTCTTGGTATGTGTCTAGATTCTATAGATTCAAACATTATTTCAAGATGAAAAAATCATAGGTGGAGATGCAAGAGGATATGATTGTGAATGGAATAGACCCAATTAAGCTGAGAAACCACAAGTTGAGAGTCTAGGTTAATGATTATACGAGATATACCTACGGAGGAGGCCTCAGTTAAAAGTTTAATGATAGTGTGATACTTTGCTATGTTATTTGTTTCCAATCCTAGGAAAACACCTCCTGAACTCACTAACTCATTAGAGTGGTAAATGATCCAAGATATAGAAGCAATGTTCTGGGTGTGTCGACTAGCACCATCCACAAAATCGACAAATATAGGAAAGGAATATGTCATCTGTGCACGCAATCACAAGAAAAAGTATAAGAGGCTAAGACAAAACTCGTACACTCAAGAGAAAAAGACACACCAAAAATATAGTACAATAGTGTACAAAGCACACATGCTTGATTTTCTATGCATAGTATGTTTTAAGGTAAATCCCATTTTAGGGTTCACCAAGAGAGATTTTGTCATAGTCAACTAGCTCATAGGCACCTCTATGTAATACATGTTTTATGATGTAAGGACCATGCCACGAAGATTATAACTTGTCGATCCCTAACTTATCATGAGCTTGGTCATAAATGAGGACTAGGTATCCTTCTGCGAAAGTACGAGGATGGACAGATTTGTCATATTGACTCTTCATTCATTTTTTATACGTCTCGTTAACAAGAGTGGCATTGTGACATGTTTCATCCAACCTAGTCAGATATAGGAAATGTTCCTCTTCAGCATAAGTGTGAGGCATGAGTTCTGCTTTGAGTTTCAATAAAGGAATTTCTCACTTGATTGGTAATACTTCTTCTATGCCATATACTAACTGGAAATGAGTGAATCCAGTTGTAGTTTTCACTGACATGCAATAAGCTCAGAGAGCGGAGAAAATTTGTAGATGCAAAGATGATTTTTGTTCTCCCACCATGCCTTGAATCATGGTTATAAGGACGTTGTTTATAGTTTCAACTTGTCCATTTTCTTGAGGATAGTAGGGGATGAGTTCTCATGGTGAAAACCCAACTTGACATGTAACTTACCCATCATCTAGTTTTGAAAGTGTGAACCGTGATCAGTGACAATGGCTTGTGGAACACCAAAGTGAGTGATGATGTGGTTGAAGATGAAAAGAGTTGTAGTACAACCATCATTAAGAAAAGTAGGCATAGACTCAACCCAATTTGTGAAGTAATCAATGACAACAATGATATGACCGTGCCTCCCGGCTGAGGTAGGCTTACACTGCATAAAATAAATACCCCATTTGGAAAAGGGGACGATGGCAACAACAGGATGTAGCGGATCAGGGTGGGTGTGTGCCTTGTTTTGAAAAACTTGGCAAGGTGGCAATTTTTTGACAGCCTCAATACAATCTTTGAAGATAGAGGGCCAAAAGTAATGGACAAGTAAGATTTTCTGAGCTGTAGCCATCCTAGAAAGGTGACCGCTACATGATCCAAGGTGATGGTCATTAAGGACATGTTTAGCCTCATCATGAGTTAAACAACGTCGGTATATAGTGTCAATACCACAACGATACAAAGTGTCATCAATGATAAGGTAGAATTTAGAATGGTGATGAATACAAAGATGTTCTTCATGAGAGATATTAGGCTGAAAACATTGAGTTTGAAGATAAATAAGGATATATCCATACCAAGGATTAGGCATGCTAATGAGGAACAAAGATTCACTAGGGAGAGAATCTCTAGGCTCAACATCTTCATCAACATGGGGAATATCGCAGATCAGTTCCACAAAAACCAAGGACTTTTTATCTTTGGACTTGGAAAACTCGAGATCGAATTCTTGAAGATTAACAATCCATTTGGAATATTTTCCCCCAAGGACTTGATGTGTAAGAATATGATACATGGGGTTTGAGTTCACAATGACCATGGTAGTGCGTAACAATATGTAATGGCGAAATCTCTAGACAACAATGACGGTTTCCAGAGGCAAATTTTTAACATGAGAATATCAGATCTTGGGATTGGATAGACTCTTGCTCAGATAATATATCACATGTTCCTCACCGTTAGGGTCCTCTTGAACTAAAACCATAGTGATAGTGGAAGTAGAGGCTGCCAAGTAAAGGATGTAGTCTTATGCATAATTCAGAGGATGCAAAAGAGGTGTATGGGTCAACACATTCTTAAGAGCATCAAAATATTGTTGAGCAGTGTCATCCCAGATGAAAGGAGTGTCTTTCTACAAAAATCACAAAAATCCTTTGTTAATCTCGGTGTAATTACATATAAAACAACAAAGAAAGTTCGTTTTCCCTTGCAAAATTTGTAGTTGGGTCAGATTATTAGGAGGTAAAGCAAGAATAGATTAATCTTTAAGGGATCCACCCTAATCCCATCTTTGGAGACAATGAAACAGAGGAGTTGACCGGATTCGACAGCGAAGATGCATTTATGTGGGTTCAAACAGATACGGTAGAATCGACATCGAAGAAAAATGGCTCGTAGATGACCAATATGGTCTGATCAACTAGATGAATGGGAAGGTAAATCATCGAGGTAAGGTTTCACAATATGTTTGATATCGTGGAAAGCATACGACATGGCCCGCTAGAAAGTAGCACCAACATTTTTGAGACCAAATGTTATTTTCCGATAGGAGAAAGTTCCCCATGGGAAGATGAAGGTTGTCTTATGATGATCAGCAGGTAGAATGTCAATCTGGTTGTATCTTGAGAATCCATCCATGAAATAAAAAATAACTTTGCTAGCGCAATTATCAATGATTTGGTCGATGAAGGGTGTGGGGTAATTTTATTTTGGACAAGCCTTGTTAATATTCCTATAATCAATGCAGACACGAATGGTCCCTTGTTTCTTAGTGACTGGAACAATGTTGGAAACCCATTCCATCAAGGAGACAGTATAGATAAATCCAGATTTTAACAGTTTCTCAACTTCTACCTTTATGGCCGCGGTTTTCTTAGGATTAACCGGGCGAAGTTTTTGTTGGACAGGTTTAGCACCCAGGTATGTTTTTATTTCATGCACAACGATTGAAGGATCGATCCATGGCATTTCATCATATCTCCAAGCGAAGACATTGAAAAATTCTTTAAATAAGGTGGTGTAAGAAACCACTTCCTCGGGCGAAAAATTAGCACTGAGATTAATATTTTCCACAATACCTTCTTTGATCGAAATGTCAATAGAGACCATAGAAGATATGCTTCTTAAATTCCCCTCAAAAATAGTATCCTAGGTAAGTATAGGAGATTGTGGAGAATCAACAACATCGGGGGGGAGATAGAGTTTATATCTTCCTGAATTTCTTCTAGAGGTGGAATAAAAGAGGACTGATGATGGTTTTCATCCCAAGGTACTTCGTCAATGCTAAGCATTTCCATAATGGATTCCTCTGAAGGAAAATTTTGGGAAATGTAGTCAAAAGTAGAAGACAAGGAATTCAACCAAGATGGCATCGAATAAGTTTTGGATGACAATAGATGTTGGTCATACATGGAGGGAGAGGTGAATTGAATAACAACATATGAAGCCTCATACAGACTAATTGACATAGCATCACCCAATGCATCAAATTCTAACGGACTAGGCACAAGGCAAGGATCAGATGATTCTAAAGACTGATAGTCCATAGTCGAAATCATATTGATTGTAGCAATATGCTGTGTGGTAGGAGGAAGTGGTGCAGGGAAAGTAACCATAAGGGAAGATTCTTTCAAAACACCTACACCAACACTTTCATACGTGATCTTATGATCTCCCAAGAATGGAATATTGTTGGTGGAAGGAGTGAGAGCGTCGGGTGTACATTAGTCTAACTGGTCTATAGTGACAATTTTGGCTTGATAGCGGAATTGTACACATTGAAACACTGATGAAGAGACGACAGTCATGGCATAAAAGAAACTTATTCCTAATAACAAGTTTTAATCGAGGGGAGCATCGATTACCTAGACATCAACATAGACAGTTTTGTCGCCCAACTGAACGACCAAGGACTACAAGAGTCCATGAGGATGAAAACCTTTCCCATCTAATGCGTACAACATTGTAGGGGATTGGTTAAGTGTAGGTGAGTTTAATCCTTTCCAACAATCTAATGACATGACACAAGTGGAATATTGTTGTGGTGGGAAATCCCCCTACGGACTAGCAAATAGGGTTATATTATGCATGCATATATGACCAAAAGAAACCTACTTTCTACCTTCGTCCCCAGACTTAATCCCCATTTCTTTTTAGCAAATACATGGTTAGACCAACATAACTTGTTCCATATGTTTGATGTTGATCCTTCTTCACGCTTGATCACTTGCTAGCATCTCTCCTCCCAAGGCTGACCTACATACAAAACAAGAAACAAACTACACATGCATTTTACCTACAGACTAATGGGTTAGAGATTCAAACATATATTTACTGAACTATGAAAAACTCATATAGTGGGATGGGAAAAGAATTTCTTTATTATTAACTTTAATGAATCAACTAACAATGTCGAGACCGACCACTGCTCCACGAATCCTGATCTTGGGCTCCTCTTCAAATGTCCTCCAACTTCTTTTCTTTGTATCTCTCTTTGCACAAGGATGGCTAAAGGGTTGGGAAAATGGGAACATGCAATTGGGCAGAGTTTCTTTACTCTTATTCTCCTCTTCCAAATGGGACCCCTAACCCTTCTTTTATAGGATAGAAGAAGCTAGGTATTTGGATGAACCCTGAGCCATGAATGGCCGGGAGTTTCAGTTAACTCACCCAAAGTTGTGTGTTCCATCAGAAACTTTCCTTTTTTCGTTCTTTTTTCAGTCCACGCGGGTTGTTTTAGGAAATATAGCATGTACACGCATGCAGTAATGGAGTAGGGTGTGTGGGCCCTTATAAAAGAGGATGTTTTAAATAGTTGTTCAACAGTGCTTTGGCAAAGAAGGGATCTGAGATGGCCTGATGCCAGGTAAGCATGTATGGTGCAAATTAGGGTTATAATAGATGCCCCCTAATGTGTGAGGTTAGAAGAGCATATGATGGCCTAAATACATTACCAATATTTACTGATGTCTCGAACAAGTGAGTCCAGGGACCACGAACTAGAAGGAGCCATCTGCAAAATAACAAATGTCTCACCGAGGCGAGAATACCCATGCTCGGAATAAAATAGAATCATGGATACCAATCAAATACACTGTAGATCCATGTCAAATAACTATATAAAGTGTAGTTGCGAACAATACACAGTGGAGCTACATCTCGAAATCAAAAAGATATACATATAGAGTATCCATCTTCTAGAAGTTGATACGGCCTGATGGCTGGAGATGAGATCTTTAGGGCTCAAGAAACAACTTCAAAATCTTCAAAACTCAAGGTAGGAGTGTAATATGAGTGTATGACTTCACTACCTAGAGGTCTTTGACGGCTCGTCGGTCATGGAATATATAATCTTGATGATCATACTGAAGGCTTCATTGATTTCGAACAAGGACGTGATTGGACATTCAGGATGGACGGGTATGAGGGCAAGAGACAAATTGCAGAGCGGGTAACTTGGGCTTGGTAGAAACTTCCCTTGGACAACAACAGGACAAATGATGAGACTTAGGCAGCATGGCATTAATCATAAGTTCACGAAGTAGGAGGAAACACAAACTCTCCATATGTTTGGAAGAATAATGAAATGGAGGAGGACACAACTCTATGTAGCGAGAATAGCTTCCTTAGGTCGTACTACATCCCATAGTTTGACAAACAAATGGACATATGTGATTTATCGAAGGGTGACTCATTATGCTGCCAATCAAGAAAATACTTTTCCCTTCCTCTTTTTGGGGTATATTTGATTTTTTTTGTCTTTTTCAATGATTTTGGAAAAAGAATAAAGGAATGTTACGTTACATTGGAGGAACGAGTGCTACAAACATACAAGTTCAAGGTGCAAGGACAAGACTGATGTTCAAAATAATGATACTCAAGAAAAATCCTCCAGGGGCCAAGGGTGTTAAGACGTAGAAGCAAAGTGCTACAAGGCTGGTGTATAAGGTATGCAAATGTGGTTCACAAAACACACAATGGTAACATCCTTTGATGTAAGTTTAATGAGCCAAGAGAAGGTAAGCTCAGTGGTTTTTCATATTTAGAGAGTCTAAAAAATCATAAAAGGAGACTCCATTGGGGTACCTTTTTCAAGGATAGTCTAGTCGGTTCGAAAAAGGGGTAAACTATCACTGACAAGACGTCTATTCAAAACCATTTTAATGAGTGTGATAAGAACAAGATCACTCCGCCATTTTTTCATTTTTAAGGAGTCTGAAAAAAGATTAACTATGGACTCCGTCAGGAATGTTCTTCTGGACCAGTTTAATGAGTGTGAAAGAATAAGGTCACTCGATGATCTTTTCAATTTTAGGGAGTCTGAAAAGAGCTTAACTATGGACTCCGTGGGGTTTCCTTCTTCGTAAGTTTAGTCCCTCAGGCCCGAAAAAGGGATAATAATATACCTAAAAGTACTCTTCTAGAGAACTGAAGTTCCATAGAGTATACCTTTGTTCGTACAATTGACTGTCCGGACCGAAAAAGGGGTAAACTACTGTCGGAGAGACGTGACTTCAAATTTCAGTTTAACGAGCATGAAAGGCCACAAGATCGCTCGGCAATATTTTCATGTTTAGAGGGTCTGAAAAGGGCTTAAAAGAAGACCCATTATGTCTTTTGGGAGTCCTGAGGGTGAGGTCAAGAGCAAAAAGGAATCGTGCAAATAAGGCTCAAACTCGTAATCAGGAAAAACTACAAGGACTCCCGAGCCTACAATGATTAAAGACAACATATATAACATAATGCAACCAAGATCTACCTAGGGCATCCATGTTCCGATAAGCTCTACCACCAAGTCGTGACACTTCTAAATCATCTATAATGGTTCCGTGTCACAACCTAATGGGATCGATCCTATGGAAAAGGAAAACGACAACGATATACAAAAGTCAGGGTAGAAACCTAACCTATATGCTCAAGTTGATCCTCAGAAAAAAAAATTCACAGACCGTTGAAAATTACTCAAAACTCCAAAACACTGTCCCAATACCCGATCATATCCCTCCTATGCAACTCCTGAGTCACTCTAAATGGTTTTTGGTATAAAGAAAATGATAAGGGAGGCCAAAAAAGTGACAAAAAGAGGCCAAAAAGTCTATAAATAGAAGCTGGCAGCTCATTATCACCATTGCTAATTTGGAAATTGATTGTGGAGCCAAAATACCCTCTTTGATAAAAGCGATTATTCTGGGAGCTACAGTGGATGAAACGAACTTCTGTCTGAACCAATTAAGTACAAACTCTCTTATCTTTCATTTTAAGTCTTTATTTTTGCATTGGGTTTCATTTTTTAGGGGGGTGTCGACCTTTAAAATGTCGGCCCTAGTTCCACGCGGGTTGTCTCAGGACATGTCGCATGTACATTCGGGTAGAGTAAACTCTACACACGTGTACACACAATTGTCACCATTACAACATGCATGGACCCATTTATTGAATGAAAAAGGCTTAAAAAGCAAGGGTTAACTCTCCTGAACCTTGGTGTTTTGTAGTATGTATGTCCACTGGAGAGAAAGAGAGCATGAAGAGGTGAATGAGTTGGTCGGGGAAGACCCCAATGCTGTGGCTACTTTAATGCAATGTGGGTTACTCAAGTTTTTCCTATGTCCTTTTATGTAGGCACAAACTAGGCTATTGAATGCCTTGGTTGACTACTGGCATCCAGATGTAGAGGCATTCATGTTAGAGGGGCAGTCACTGGTGCCCACGACCAAGGACATTTACTTTTTGACTGGACTCTCGAGGAGAGGGGAACCAGTCAACTTTCATACTTTTCCTTCGGGGCCACATAACATAGAGGAATTGATAGGTCTATACTATGAAGATGATACAGACCACTTGAGCATGTAGGTGCCCATAAGAAAGATCACTTACTTATTGCTATAGGCGATAGTATTTCTTATTGGGTGAATTACTAGTTCTACATCTCTACATCAGGCGTCCCGTGCACATATGAAATGTGCAGTCCAATGCTTAAATGCACAAATTTTTGATTGGAGTACCACATTGCTTGAGTGTATGAAAAGGCAGTTGACAAATTGTCATTTGTGGACACATAGGAACTTCAGGTTCGAGACCATTCTGTTTTCATTCTTTTTTGAGAGAGTTCCGAGTTTTAGTCCTCGAGTAGTGGTATGAGGACATCAGGCCTCTCTTCTTGCTGTGTGTAGATGGGCAGTATTACTATTGCAACAGGGTGGTAGAAGGACCAATGAGTCCTTCGATGATGACGTCTTCACGTGGTTGTCACAACAAATCCCAGTTATAGAGGATTACCCCTATGCTAGGATTGATTTCTTAAGATACCCTGAGATACTAGTACCTCCTGGTGAAGAGCGAGGGGATATGGGTAAGTCTCCACCTTTGTAGTTTTTTTTTTGTTAAACATATGTAATTTTTATGTTGTTTTCATTATATATATCATTTTTTTTTGTTATACCAGAGTATTTGATGGATATGTGTTTGTTGTATGCAGATGTGGGACCAGTGAGACCGACTGACTATGCAAGGAACAAACGCGTCCTCGGCCAGGGGCCGCACTTGCTGCCGCAGGGGTACCAACAGTAGCAGGAGATCTTCCAGCCAGGGAGGCTGAGAGGGTATTGAGGCGAGTTGAGTGGAACTTTACTGTGCTCACTCACACGGTCTCGATGGAAGAGATTGAGGACCTGCCACCATCTATGCAACCTCATGTAATGGGGGCACCACTGACCTAGGTCTGGTTGTTTCAGCGTTTAGCCAATGCTGTGGACCAGTATAATAGGGCCCACAGACCCTGACCTTAGCTAGACATTTTTACATGCCATGAGCACTACTTGTAAATATTTTTTGAGGGCATAAGCCCTATGACTCGTTATTGGTCATATTTTTTGAGGCGCTTGGGTCCATCTATCCACTCTGGTGACTTTATGATATTATATATGGTTTTTTTTTTGTCTTTTGTATCTTATGGATCATGTGTGCAAAAGATGTATTTACATGTTTATGTGAATGTGATTTCATATGTGTGCAAGATGCCAATATAAAATTTGATTATCTAGAGTATCTGTAACTTGGTTTAATCTCCTAGGAACATGAAAATATGTAATATAATCAAAATTTCATTCTAAGAGACGTACCCTAAGGAATCGTCGGTGTAAAGTTGGATCATGGAACCAGTATACTCTATTTAACTGAGACACAACCAGCTAAGCGTCGAGATAGACCCGGAGGTGAGAGATACCAAATGACAAAGCATCATGAAGCAACTCAATAACTGCACTATTCTCAACGACATTGTTGGTGGTGTCACCTAAGCATATATCTCCGAAAGATAATAACTGGCCTTGAGGTGTAAATATTACCCAGGTTGTGGAGGCAAGCCTCTGAGTGTGTTGACTAGCATCATCTGTAGACCCAATGAACACCTTGAAATCATTTGACATCTACCACAGTGATGAAAGATAACATCAATGACACGTCCATAATACTAAAAGAAACTAAAAAGTAATAGTACATATGTTACAAAAAGTTACCCATAGTGACCTGCCTATGAGTAATACTTCTTGAGGTAGAGCCCATTTCTAAGCTCCACCAAAGAATTCCCTTCAAAGTCAACCAGATAATAAACACCCTTTTTTAAAACCTCTTTTATGATGAAAGGTCCGAACCACATGGGTTTGAATTTTCCTGCCCCCAGGGGGTCCTTATCTTGGTCATAGACCAGGACAAGGTCACCTTCAGAGAAAATCCGAGGATGAACGGACCTATCATACTGACACTTGACCTTATGTTTATGAGCCTTGTTGGCCAGGGACACATCATTATGCTACTCATTTATCTGCCCAAGGTATACTAACCGTTCTTCAAGTGAAGAAGTGTCTGGCAATAACTGTACTGCCAACTTTAGAGACAGGATCTGTCATTCGATGGGAAAGAATGCCTCCAGCCCGTAAATGAGTTGGAAAGGTGAGAAACCGGTTGCAATATTAACAGATGTTTGGTAGGCCCATAATGTCGAGTATAACATCAAATGCCAATTTGACTTGGCTGAATTGAGCATTCGTTGTAGAATGGTTTTAAGAGTTTTGTTCACAGCTTCCACCTAACCATTTTCTTGGGGGTAGTAGGGTGACGAATGTTCCTACCATAACCCAAGATTTGATGTTAACTTGGTCATCATCTGGTTCTGAAAGTGAATACCATGGTCAGTGACAATCTCCCTTGGGATGTCGAACCTTGCTATTATCTAGTTGAATAAAAAGAGAGTTGCAGTCTCTCCATCATCTTTAAACATTGGCATAGGCTCAACCCACTTTGTGAAGTAGTCTACAACTATGATGATATAGAGGTGCCCCCTTGCTTAAGGAGGGTTGCATGTAGTCTAATCAATCCCCCACTTGTTGAAGGGACCAACTGTGATGACAGGAAACATGGGTGTGGGATGTGCCCTCATCTTCAGAGAGATGATTTGGCACGGATGGCACTTCTTGACCGATTCGACACAATCTTTGATAAGTGTCGTCCAGAAGTAACTTGCTCGTAGAATATTTTGGGTTGTTGCCAACCCAGACAAATGACTGCCACAAGATCCGGTATGGAAATCGTTAAGTATGATAACTGCTTCATCATGAGTAAGACATCGACGTAGGATGCAGTCTACACCTCTTCGATACAATGTATCATCGGGTATGAGATAATTCTTAGCTTGATGGCGTATGCGTCGACACTCATCACGAGAAGCAGTGGTGGGGAACTTCAAAGTCTGGAGATAGATAACTATATCTCCATACCAGGGATCTAAAGAGGTGATCAAAAACATATCTCCTTTGATAGATGACTCTTCGAGCACAGGATCACCTGACTCAACCGAAAGTTCTGAAATAAGTTCTGCAAAGATCAGTGACTTTTTGGATTTTGCTGAAACGAAATCTAAGTAAAAATCCTGGAGGATGACTATCCATCTACTGATATTTCTACCTATTACTCGTCGTGTCAACATGTACTGAAATAGATTCATGACAGTAATGATGGTGGTCTTACGAAACAAAACATAATGACAGAACCGTTGAACAGCATGGACTGCTGCCAACACAAGTTTTTTGATATGAGAATAATTGAGTTCCGGTCCGACGAGGCCTCGGCTTATATAATAGATAACATATTCTAAGAACAAGTCATCTTCCCGAACTAAGACCATGCCAATGGTTGACTCTACTGCAGCCAGATATAATAAGAAATCCTTGTTATAGTTAGGTGGTCGGAGCATAGGGGCAGTTGTGAGTGCATGTTTCAATGCAGCGAAAGAGCGTTGAGTGGCATCATCCCAATAAAAGGAACATATTTTTTAAGTAAGCACATAAAACCCTTGGTGATCTCGGCGTAGTTAGCGATAAAGCGTCTTAGAAAATTCACCTTGTCCTGGAGACTCTAAAGTTGAAGGATTGTGCGTGGGGGAGACTACTGAATTATTGCCTCAACCTTGAGAGGATTGACCATGATCCCTGTTGTTGATACTATGAAACCTAACAATCATCTTGATGTTACACAAAAGCTGCACTTGTTTGGGTTCAAGCAAATCTGGAAGTAGCGACAATGCTCAAAGATAAGTCAGAGGTATGTGGGATGATCTATTCACTTACGAGAGAAAGATGATAAATCATCTAAATAGGACTCAACTATATGCTTGAGGTCATGGAAAGAAAAAGACATGGCCCGCTGAAAGGTGGCTCTAGCATTTTTGAGACCAAAAGGCATCTTACGATACGCGAATGTACCCCATGGATAAATGAATGTCGTTTTTTGCTGGTCTTCGGGTTTGATTTGTATTTGGTTATATCCCGAAAAATCATCCATGAAATAAAAGGCTTTGCAACTCGCACATTCATCAATTATCTGGTCGATGAATGGTGTGGGAAAATTATCTTTGGGACAGGCCTTGTTCAAATCACAGAAGTCTATACATACACGAATTGTGCCTTGTTTTTTATTGACCGGCACGGGGTTTGACACCCATTGGGTCAAATGGATAGAATAGATAAAATCGGCTTTTAGCAGTTTCTCAACCTCAACCTTAATGGCTGCTACTTTCTTGGGGTTAACTAGACGAAGCTTTTGCCAGACAGGCTTGGCATCTGGATACATTGTGATTTCATGTTCAACTATTTTTGGATCGATGCCTGGCATTTCCTCGTAAGACCAGGCAAAAACGTCACAGAATTCTTTGAAAAGATCTGTGTAGATTTGAATATCTCCAGGGGAGTTGTCAGCTTCGACGAAAACATTCTCCACAATGCCGGGGTTTTGGGAGATATTGATCAGTAAGGTTTCAATGATAGTTTCCATATTACCCTCAACATAAACCTTGTGTGTAGCTAAGGGATTAATGGAACAAGACCTATCTCCCATCATAGTCAAGGTGAATTATCCAGCTTCGATTCTCTTTAACACTGGGAGGAAGTATGATCTGTGCTGAAGATCTTCCTAGGGTTTTTCTAGACTAGTCATTGCCTCAATTATAGCTTCATCAATGGGCAAGACTAAGTCTAATGAATCGGTGTGAGCAAGAGAACCCTGAGCCCAAATAGGCTCCAGAAGTGGATCAAACTCTTGTGCGGGAGTTGGATCAGTGTTGGCTGAAGTTTGCTGGACTAAAGAGTACGCTTGATCCAGGTGGATATTGGTGGCCACCCACCTTTTTCGACTGGCTCAAAACAATTTTCTGGCAATTTTCGCAATTTACTATTTTTAGCAGGTTTTAACTTCCGGGGCCATTTTGAGGGCCTAAATAAAGGTTTTTTGCGATCAAGGTTCTCAATGATATCTGAAGGCATGAT